>JTDE01001349.1:119592-137978 GCA_014338405.1 Paragonimus skrjabini miyazakii | reverse complement strand
CAAGCTTGTGGTTATGTATTAAAATGTTAACGATATCAGATACTGTCGTCATGGGACAAACTAAGAACACTCTTCGGGTTTAGTAACAACTTTCACTTGCTACTCTTCTTCTCACCTAAATCGCCTCTAAAATAAACATAAACAGTGGGTTCCTTTACTACTATAGCTCATCAGTAGTCCAGACTAACAGGTGAATTTTGCTTCTGATAACTTTCTGGCGAGCGTGTTGACTACCACTGCTCACGTGTGTATGTTCAACCACGATGGTTTCTCGGTGCTGGTTCCGTCTTGGTCTGGACAGCCTCGTCGCCCTTTCCATCAGCTTGCAACGCGCTTGGCTTATGTTACTACCAAAATTAGTACTCTGTTTATTCATGGTGTACTTTGAATAGAAAAGCAAATTGCAATCTATGGTTCCTTTCCTTGTTGCTACCGTTCAACTTTGTTAATCGTTTTTTATATATTTGTAGGTTCTCCGACCGTCAATGTATTCGACTGTTCACTTTATTTCGATCTATAATGAACGCGAACTCTGGCATCATTCTGAACCTGTATTTGACCTGAGACACGACGTAAAGCCGTCACACTACCCATTCTATCTGATCCTTGTTGTCTGCAAATTTTTGTTGTTACGATTTGGATTTGCATTGAGTTAATTGCAACCATGTTGCGTGGAGATGCAGGTTTAATCTGTTGTCTACGCGTTACTCCCCGATTCACTTGATACTGTTACAGTGCTCACTAAACGTTCAGGTCATCAGTATAAATTTTAGGAAAGGGTGTTGGACCGTGTTTCCCGGAGCTATCGCATGATACACCAAAACGACCCAGCTGCCCAGCTTATCTGTCGAAATAAAACGTTAAATGTAACATGGATTCTGTGTCGTGAATTGATTATCCCCTATCGTTTCAGTATATGTTAATCATTGGCTTAGGTTCTTCCCGCTTGTGTCACGTTTAGTCGTGTGTGTCGGTGCTGTCAACGACGTGTGCATTTGTTGTTTACTTTTCTCGGGTCTAATTAAATGTCTTTCAGGATAGCCACAATTACTTGTCTTGGGTTTAATACGCACGGTACGGAATACACGCTGGCGAACGGCCTTGTTGCTCACGCGATCGTTCCCCTTGATGTGGACTAACTGGCAGAGACAAATGGTCAAACACGGCAAGTTTGTTGATATCTTCGTCGCGAATAGGTCACGTTTCCGAACTGTGCAGCAAAACAGAACTTACACAGACATATATCTTTCTTTTCGGCGACGATCGGAAGTCACTTCAGCACCATAGATGTTACACGCTGACAATGACAACTCATGCCTTTGCTTTCCTCCTTTCCTCCTCTCAGCTATTTTATAGGCTGATGAGTATTTGAACCTGCCGATATTTTGGGGGCGGATTGCCTGTAATAAGGAGCGTAGGAAAGGAATTATCCCGATTTTGAAGCAACAGTTTACACTCTGAAGATGCGAAATGCATTTCATACAGACCAACCCGGTCATCCACTTTGTTTAGCATAGTCTGAACGTGGGCCCTCGCTTACGATCACAGGATAGGTTGATTAAGATTTGGCTCTCTCCGTCGCCGTTGGGTCATGCATGTCCGGTAGAACAACACTGGATAACTGATACTACAAGCGTGTCCCATCGGAAAAACTTGATTGCTTCAATTGATTTGCATGATGTACCCATCCATCGTGAAAGTTGACTGTTAAAACGTTGGCGCGGTCTGAACTAGGCGGAAAATTTTAAGCAATGGATTTCGAAAAACACATCCGAACAATGAACAGCCGGAAAGCTGGTCGTCACGGGTCTTGGGGCTTGGCAATCTTTTACAGAAAGTGACCGCCTAACATTGAAGAGCAGGGAATGAGATGAGATGAGTTAAACCACCAATCCTAATAAACTTGATGAATTTCAACTACGACTGATTTAAAAAGATTTTCTGGATTTTGACTAGGCTCAGGGGAGCTCATATAGTTTCGCTAGTAATTGGGTGATACAAGCTGCTGCGAGTGTATGAATCGCTCAGCTCATTTATTCCGCTTGTGAGGTCGGATAATGTGGGCAGCTAGGTTCATATTTCAGTGTTACAAGCATTAAGATGTTGCGCTTGTCTTTGCAGAAAGACTAGTGACCGTTACAGCAGTCTGCATAAACGGAGTATGTTTCCATATATTACATTAAGTGAAAACAATGAATTAGTCATCTTCAGTGGCACAGTTAACAGCAAAACCTGCAAGAACGTGCCGCAGACCTTCAATACGATGATTTTATAGATAACCTTACTAGATCCTTTGTCTATTCATTCATTTACTTCATTTCAAGGCTCTGCTTTTATTTAGACGTTTGCATCCGTTTAAGCATATGTGGAAGTTATTGGGACTTCATGTCAATCGTGATATCAGATGTTGATAGTTATGCTAGGATGGCAACTGTCATGTATGCAGTAGCAGAGTACAACTTAAACCTTGCTATAAAAAAGCTGAAACGGCTACAATAATCAGTGACAGTACAATCCACTGTTGAAAAAACACGATATAACATGCCCTTGGTGGAGCATATCGTGATTTTTCACTTTTTAAACTTTCCTCGTACGTGATACAGTGTACGGAAATTGAGCATAGCCTCACAGCTTTGACTATTGATTGTCACAACTGTTTATTCTTCATCCGTAGCTGTGCACACGTGACTGTTTATTGTCTTTTTTTTTAAAGGAGAACGAGTACTATGCTATCGAGACGTTTGGCAGTACCGGGAGAGGTTACGTAAACGATGGGGATGAAGTGTCTCATTATATGAAGAACTTCAATGTGGGGCACGTTCCCTTAAGGCGAGTGTAAAAATGTGCTTATATTCTGCCTCTTGTGATGTACCTTGTGAGCCGCTCGCATATCTTGTCCATAATTGATTGATTGCTTCGGTTTCAGCTGAATTATGGTCGTGCTCAGGATTACTTAGTTTTACCACTGAGAGAGCACGTCCTGTATGACTATGCTCTCTTCTTCACTTGATGTCTTTCTCCTCAAATTACCTTGTACATACTGTGAGTGAACTGTTCAGCTTCCAACGTTGACTGAATGAAACTATGCTGGCCAAACTTGTACTTGAACGTTTGAAATGGTCGCGTTAGATCACTTGAATTTCGTTCGCTTGCCGCTGTTGTTCGTACAACAGCTCTTTAGATTGTGTTACTTTATAGGATGTTTTAGCCGATGACTGGTGTTGATTCAGTCGAACTTTTTTGTCATCAAGTATCTCGCCCTACAGTTCATCTTATTGGAACCTTAGATTATATATCTCCTGCCCAGTTAGAATGCTGTCTGAGTGGAATGATGTTTTTCGTTGGTCTCGTTTGACAAGCCGCCCGAGTTCCACCACTTTTGCTCTTAGGAGTACTTTTGCATCTACTCGTCGATCCAAACTCACTCATTATTTGATGGTTTTTAAGGTTACTTTTGAAACATTATGTTATCTATACTGAGTGAACTGGTTTGGAGGTATTTTGTGTGATATACATTCATCAATTTCACTTACGTTTTATGTATGTTTCCTCACGCCGTCTGACAATTTGTTTGGGCTTTCTACGCCATTTTAGGTTATCCCGATCCAAACAACTGCTGAATGTTATTGAGCGCAACTTCGGTACACTGGCTTTCTGCCGTAGGTGGCTTGATCGATTGGGTGAAACAAAATATCTCATGGCTCTGCGTAATCTGTGTGATGTTGGAATTGTGGATCCCTATCCTCCTCTATGTGACCAACGTGGCTCCTACACAGCCCAATGGGAACATACGATCCTGTTGAGACCCACGTGCAAGGAAGTTGTCTCTCGTGGACCTGACTATTAAACAACAATAGCTAACCGCGACGTGATTTTTTGAAGTGAAATCGCGCTTGGTTATGGTTTGTGTTCCAGTTTGTTTTTGATGAGAGGTTGTTTGCATCAAGCTCTTAATTTACTATGACAGAAGCTAATTTTCTAGCTTGATTTTTGTCCGACTAATTGTTGTTTTTCACACCCCTTTAATGTACATTGATCAATATTCTTTCCGATATTGTGCTATGCATCTTCGTACGTGGAAAATGCACGAGCATTTTTGATGTATCCCAGATGAGTGTGAAGTTGATAATTATACACAGTCGTATTTACCGGTCAGTTTATCGTCTCATAATTTGATGTGTCAAACAATTACTATTCTCTAATCGTAAGGGACTAAGTAAAGATATGTATGCTCCAGACGAACTTATTGTTCCACATTGATATACCAACTGGTCGCAATTTAGCACAGAATGTGTACCATTGATTTGTGCGAAACGGTTTTGTTATCACAGTTTATGTAACCGTGAGAAGTAACCACTCGAGAGCTGTCTTGTTCAGTTGTATTGCCTATCGCTTCCAACAGCCCATGCATCCGCCATTGTTGATGACATAAAAACTCAGTTCATAATCGTGACATTTAGACTAATCGCACACGTAGATTGAGGACTGAACGTCGGTTTATTGATTTTATGACTGAGTAGTGACCTTATCAGGCGACTGTAAGCATTTCCTGACGATTTGCCTGTTATTACGAGAATCTTTATGGAACAACGTTTGCCGATATTTTGGCTATTCTGTTTAATGATGAGTTCGAGCGACAGTGTTTGAGAACGCTTTGATCTAGATCGGACAAAAGTAAAAACAGGTGAAGACTGCCAATCCTATTAATTGTTCCACAGGGTGTAGCAGCAGGTTTTGTGTTGCGTTGTGGTGTGTCACGGCGGATGAGTCATGGACAAAACGAAATGATGGTGTACACGTTCACAGGAATTTCCGTGAATTTAGTGCATGATTGAATAGACTAACATTGCATGTTAATTTCGCAGAATTAGCCAATAAGACGCAAACAAAATGTCACTGTGCAAGACATCTTACGTACTATTATCGGCCCTGTTTAGATTCTTCGATGACAACCAATGTTTCAAATACTTTTGAAATATGTTCAGTACAGTGCATTAGGATTGCATATTTCTCTGACAGTGACCAGCCTATCTTCTACTCTTGTATGGCATAAACTGCATGTTGGGGATAAACTTTCTATATGTTGATCGCATCAGAATGTGTCTGGAAACGCAAGGTCGATGAATTACATCTTATTTTACCCAAAATGAAATGCATTTCAAACTATGTACTGTCAAGGTTTTTCATACCTTGAGATAACCAGAAATGTCTTCATTTCCACCCTAATTACTCGGAAACAATTTGTGCTTATGTCGCAGCCACCTTGACAGTTGTTGTTTTCAGACTCTGTTGCTCACGACACACATGTCAACAAAATGTCAATTCTGCTACCTCAGAGTACTCAACGTTACTTGTTCTACTGAAATTTGTCAATTGTTTCAAACTACAATTCGTTAAACTTATCTTTCGTCTATGTAAGTAACCGGTCCTTCCAGACTTTATATTGAGAAATCACTGTGATGCTATTTGAGTTGTATTTGTACACTTCAAGGTGAATTCCGTTCGCCAGGATGATGTTAAGCCAAGATTTCCTAAGAGGACAAATCACATACATATATTCATCTTGATTTTCACTGTGTCTACGCTAACTGAACGAAATCCAATTTCAAACGATTTTGCTGGTATATTTTCAATGCACTGACAAAAGTTGGATGTTGTTGGCATACTGACGAAAGAAAAGAACGTGGCACACTTCGGGGAACACCCATAGTACCGATACCGGTGAGCATCCGTGCCGGGGGCTGATTTTTTTCCTTGCGAATTAGGAGGTAACTATTAGCTACTTTATGGTCTGTCTAAAGGTAGATTTCACCAGGTTTTTTTAGAGTAGTTTCTAAACTTTGGCAAGTTATTTCAAACAACTCCGAAGCAACGAGATTGGACCTTGACGCGATGTGACGGCTTGCGCATCTCGATGACCTTTTGGGCTAAACTGGACGGTGTGACCACCACACCGATAGAGTCACTCATGCTAAGCAGGCTAATAGGTAGAGGTCTGACAAACCACAGTCTCCTGGTCTTCCGGGTTAGGGGTTGGAAGAAGGTTGGCATCTTTTTCCGAAAAATGTACCAGTTCTGGTACACTGCCTTGCAATACAGGCTTTTGAGTCAAAGGCTTTGGTTGAGAACCGTAATCGTTCTGTCTAGGTCTAGGCGTCCTGGCAGTATCTCGGCCCACATACAACCATGAATAATCACAACACAAGTAATTCCATGCTGCATCGGCCGTCTCGCAGTATTTTCCTATCTACTGCATGCAGCAGGGTGGATAGGCGAAAACATGCCACTGCTGACCCTTCTACTGATTGTAGTGACGTCGGTGTCAAAGACGTATTTACTTGGATCTGGTCGCTCTCCTTTGGTTGACACGTGGCTCTGATATAGTCGTTCTGGCCGGAGATATGAATGCTCAGGTGGGCTGCCTTAGTGAGGCCGAGTCTTGTTTAGGTTGTACGTTTGGGGTAGCATTACATCGCTCAGATAATTTCTGGTGATTGTTGCAAATGTACGTTGAGCATAAGCTAATTTTAGCCAGCACTAGTTTTAGACATTGTGCACGTCATTGCTGTTCTTGGCGCCCGCCTTCTCCGAATCAGGTAGACCACATAGCTGTTAGTTACAGGTGACGGGGTTCCATTCAGGACTGTCGTTCTTACTGGAGCACGTACTTGAACTCAGATCATAAATTGGTATGCTGTCGTTTTGTTCTCACTTTTGCTGAACAACGACCCTAACAACAGCAACGACTGGGTGTTGAGAAACTGACTTTACCATCGGTAAAGCGTAAGTACCAAACCAGCTTAGAAAGCTGCCTTAGTGGTGCTCACTCCGAATATCCTAATAGCTGCTGGACAAATCTCATAAGCTATTCAGCAAGCAGGTACTGTAGTATGCGGCACACGGGTACATAAGTTTAACAAACATTGGATCTCAGAGAAATCTCTGGAATTGTTAGAAGCCAGACGGAAGGTACCTCCTGGCAGTTCACATAATACGTCTAGAAGATATATCCGTAGGAAACTGAAACGTAGTCTAAAGACTGATCGTGAAGCTTGGTTCTTGGAAAAAGTTAATGAAATGGAGATCGCTTTTGCCTCAGGGAACACCGGCAAAGTCTTTAAGCTGATGCGTGCTGCTTTTCCCAGACGACCGTCTGTCAGTAAAGCTGTTAGCGCAGCAGACGGCACACTAATTTATAATAAGTACAGAAGGTTAGAGCGTTGGGCGAAACACTTTGCGGGTCAATTTAGCTGGTCTCTTGCTTCTATTGTTGCCGCCACAAACTTGTGATGTAACGCCTTGGTCGGTAGATTTTACAACCACCCACTAAGACAGGTTCGCAATTGCATCTCGGCTGTCAAACGTAATAGGACAGGTGGTCCAGATGATCTCGTGCCGGCACTTTTTAAAGAAGGTGGAGTGGTGTTAGTTGAGGCTTTGACTCAGCTGTTTCAACCTGTGTGGATGACGGAGACCATCCCTCCGTGCTGGAGTCACGCGAAAATAGTTCCTATATTCAAGAAAGATATCAGGAGCTCTTGCGAAAACCATAGGGGGATTAGTTTGACCCCATTAATTACTAGGGTTTTGGCATTCGTTATATTTCGTCGACTCACTGTAGCTCGGGAGGCAAACATTAGGGAAGAACAGGTAGGGTTTCGCTCAGGGTGGAGATGCATGGATCACATTTTTACCCCTCGTCAAATTTTGGAGCAGCGTCCCGTCTACCACTGGGCAACAATCGCTGTATTTATCAACTATAGAGGTGAGTTTGATTCGGTGGATCGATCTATAATTTAAGAGTCATTTAAACGCAGGGGTGCGCCGACGAAGTATGTGAACATACTGTCGGCGCTTTACTCCCATACTTCGGCTGAGGTTAGGGTTTACGGTGAGCTGTCTGACAGTTTCAGCACCAGGAGCGGCGTTCGTCAAGGCTGTCCCCTTTCACCATTTTTGTTCACTTCCGTCATGGACGAAACAATGGAGGACTGTCTGGGGCACTCAACTGATGCCGGTGTGGACCTCCTACCTGATGGAAGGCTGACTGATCTTGATTTTGCCGACGATAAAGTGTTTGATTTAATGTTACATAATGAAGTCATGGAGGTTGTTGACCGGTTTGTGCACATGGGAAGCTGCATCAGCAGCGGCGGTGGAGGTATAGGGAACGAAGTAGAGGCGCGTATCTCTCTGAAGCTTAAGGGTCGAGTATATCAGACAACAGTGAGGGCTGTATTACTTTACGGCAGGGTAACCTGGCCACTGTGGGAAGAGGACGTGGACCGTCTTCAGACATTTGACCGCCGATGTCTGCGCTCAATCGCTCGTATCGGGTGGCACCAACGAGTAAGCAGCGAGGAGGTATGGAAGCAGGTGTTTGACACTGATAGTCAAACAAGTTCTTTCGTTCAGTCACTATATTTGCACAGACTTAGGTGGTTAGGTTATGTGCTAAGGATGCCAGCTAGTCGTCTGCCACAAAGAGCACTGTTTATCAACGCTGCGGCCGACTGGTTCAAGGTGCGAGGTGGACAGATGATGACCTGACGTAGACAAATGAAATCGTTCACGAAGGGGTTGGCTACTGTAAATCGGGTTCGTCTTCCTGATTGAAGCTCTCGCGACTCAGAGAGGGTGGCTGGAGACTTTAGGTGAGATGGCGACTAACCGAGCCCAATTGTATGAATGTTATCGCTGTTTGGCCGAGTTGTCTGTGAAGTGAGTGCACTTAATAACGCGGGGCAGTGAGAGCCATAAGGAAGCTGCCTTGCTGATGACGCCTTACTTTCACTTATTTGCAAGGTGTTGGTGCCTTGATGTTTACTGTTTGAATGTAGACGTAGCTATTTTTGAGTAGTTAGTTCCCCTCCCGTTTCTCTTTTTATCCTCTCTTCCTTCGTGGTTGTGTGACAGTTAAGTATCAGTGTGAACCACTGATGTATTGCTGTCTGTGATGATGACTAGCACTGAGTGTCTTATGCTGCTGTGCGTTGAGTTAACTAGAACTCGGTATATCTGACACATACATGAAATGTGATCTATGGAAGACGATTTTGAAGCGAATACTCTCGGCCAATCAATCGATAACTGGCAAAGCTGATCGGTTCTCATGTTCGCTTACAATCTCAAATTGATTTGTTTCACATAGAGGTGGACCGTTGCATTTCAACGGCATAGAACGGACAGGTTTCAAAAGAACGAAGTAGGGTTGTGTGTTATGCTCATCAGCAGAGTTGTTTTAAACAATCTGTTAAATTTAAAGCCTTGGGTTCCCTTGATCCAATTCGTCAAAACAGCAAGAAGACAAACGTTGCGAGATGTTAACATTTCAATTTATCTCATCAGCCGCCTACTAAATACACACAGAATATATAACAAAGGCGCATGACAACAATAGTTGAACAGAATAAAGTTTGGGTCAGAAGGCCGCTGCTAAAGAAGGTGAACGGTGTGAACCATCAACTTTTATGCACACAACAATGGCTGTCTTTGTTTTTTCAGCACAGCTTCACTGATGGCCAGAATTTTGAGGTTTGAGTGCCGTAGCAACACAGTGAACGACCTGGTTGAGTCGACGTTGTGACCTGTCTCCAGGATGTGCTTCGCAATTGAAGATGCCGGGTTCCGCGTTCCGTTGCTCCTTTGACCGTCTGTTCGCTCAGCAGACTGAATCAACCATTTTGGGAGGTGTTCAGCCACACGTTGACGTAAGCACCGGTCCGTTCTGCAGATATAGCTGTCATTGCAACTGCAAGTGAACTGATAAACGACATGTGGGACGGAATAGTTAGGTGTATCACGTCTAGCGTTTCCAAAATTAACTCTCCGAGTTGATGGTAAGAGGCACAATTCAGCTGCAGGGTATGTGCGACTCACAACTGACTGAAGCTGATGACGCATTATAGTGGACAAATAGTCTCCTTTGAATTGTAGTTTTATGAACACCTCTTTTTTCCTTGCTGTGTGAACTGCAGTTGTTTCTGTTGTTTTCTTGCTATGAACCGAGATAAACTTATCCGGATATCCGTTAGCAAGTAGTGCGGTTGTTAGGAAGTCTTCCTCTTGTGTCAGCCGGTCATCTGTACAGATTCGTCGGGCTCTGTCGAACAATGTTTTAACTAAACCACGCTTGTAGGCCATGGGTGCAGAACTGGAGAACTGGAGGTATTGACCGCTCCAAGTGGCTTTGCGGTAAACCGACCGCTGCAACTTGTCGTCAAGACGTCTCGTAAGTAGAACGTCTGGGAAAGCTAGGCGTCTATTCGACTCAGTTTCATAAGTAACAGATATATTTGGATGTATGGAGTTCATAAGGTTAAACAATGGAAGAAAGTTGTCACTCTCAATGAAAATCAAGATATCATCGATGTACCTTTTGTATAAAGTAGTCATGGAAATATTAGCAACAATTTGTCTTTCAATCATTCCAAGGAAAACGTCCGCTAACTTTGGGCCTAGTGGGCTGCCCATGGCTACTCCATCAGTTTGCTGCAGTTCACCCAGCAAGGAAAAAAGAGGTGTTCATAAAATTACAATTCAGGGTAGACTATTTGTCTACCATACTGCGTCATCAGCTTCAGTCAACTGTGAACCGCACATATCCTGCAGCTGTCTCACATGTCGTTTATCAGTTCACTTGCAGTTGCAATGACAGCTATATCTGCAGAACGGACCGGTGCTTACGTCAACGTGTGGCTGAACACCTCCCAAAATGGTTGATTCAGTCTGCTGAGCGAACAGACGGTCAAAGGAGCAACGGAACGCGGAACCCGGCATCTTCAATTGCGAAGCACATCCTGGAGACAGGTCACAACGTCGACTCAACCAGGTCGTTCACTGTGTTGCTACGGCACTCAAACCTCAAAATTCTGGCCATCAGTGAAGCTGTGCTGAAAAAACAAAGACAGCCATTGTTGTGTGCATAAAAGTTGATGGTTCACACCGTTCACCTTCTTTAGCAGCGGCCTTCTGACCCAAACTTTATTCTGTTCAACTATCGTTGCCATGCGCCTTTGTTATATATTCTGTGTGTATTTAGTAGGCGGCTGATGAGATAAATTGAAATGTTAACATCTCGCAACGTTTGTCTTCTTGCTGTTTTGGCGAATCTGTTAAATGACAGTGTAGGAAATTTAACGGTTAACTCAACATTTTTATAGAATCTGAAGCAATTGACATATTGAATACAATATGTTGGAGAACTTTCGTAACATTTCCAAACAAGGTGTCACAAAGTCATGGGCTTGAATGAAGAAACGTGTAACATCCATACAACTATATCCAACGGCCAGTAACTGTAGTCTCAGAACAACTGATCAGTAGATGTGAGTCGGACTAGTTCGCGCATGGAAAAGCGGCAGAATAACATGTTGAAAACGTGATGCTTTGTCACAGGCACACATGCATATGTGGTAGAAAATGAAGCGAAGTGAAGTGAAGTAAATATTATTTCGAGGAGATCGTTGTAATAGAGGTGGTAAGGTACAATAAGAGATATTCACTCCGTTAATCAATTCAATGTGAAAGAGCATGGTCAATTAGCGACTAGTGGAGGGAAATTATGAGTTCATCAAATGATACTTTCATGGTTAGAAATATGAGGGAGAAAATCATGTTTTGCGTATTGAGTGTCGTAAGGTAGAGATGGAGGTTTGGAGAGAGGAAGTGTTAATTGATGGTGACTGAATATCTTAAGGGTTCTTGCACTTAGCAGAATGTCTGTCACACGTATGCTGTTGAGTGGCACTAAGCAGATGAACTCTGAAGAACCGACCATTCTGATACCACGTGATGCATGCCATAAAAGTCGCCCTCATTCGAGTCAACCATGCAACAGCCTGCATGTACTGTGCCTCCGCAATATCTGCACAATCTTTCGCTCTTACTACTAATGGTAAATCAGTAGCTTAAATAAAATCCTTGGTTTAGTTCCTCGGTTGTTATGCCCTGTTTCTCTCACCCAGTGAAAACGAGAGCCTCTGCTGACCACACTTTTTGGTTGATGATGTCTTGTAGTCAATCGAGGGAGTCAGGTTTTGTACGTAGGCAGGTGTTATAACCTCCCACCTAGTTTTATACCTGTTGGAATTGCACCAAAGTTAGGCAACACTGCCGTTCCCAAAAGCATATAAGCCAACACTTTTACCTCTTCGTCGCCTAGTCTTTTATACATATATTAATGGTTTCCACGACCACGTATCAGGAGCTCTCGGTTCCAAGTTAGTTTGTCAACCACTGAGGAAAGATAGGTTATTCCTCGTCACAATGTTATTAGATCTACGTTCACACTGGGTGATTTTTGTTTGCGGCACTCGCTTAAAAACCATCACAAGATTATTCCCGGTTATTTTATCGGTAATAACTACTCAATGATTTTACATAGGAGAATGTTTTGTTATATCACAGGATCATTTACGACACTGAAATATTTGGTATAACCTATTTGCTGGTGCTGCTGGTCAGTCGCAGAATCCGAATGGAACAGCGGACAGCAAGCCTGGAAGACGCAGTAAACCTTTAACTTCAATGAGTTTGATGGTCACGAGTAAGAAGCAGGTTGTCTCCCGTTTTTACGCTTACTACTGGAAATTGTTCAAGGTACAGGATCTCGGACAGCAAAGCATACAGTTTGGAGGTTGAATTCCGCTCCTTAGGCGAAGGTCTGGACAGGATATGGTAACCAACAATCGGTACGTTCAAGGGTAGATGAAATGCTCATCTACGACATTCAGCTAAACATTTGGAGATAATTCATATGTTTGATTTAAAATCTATTGCAAGATCTGCGGGCGTAAACACTACGAACACAATTATCACTTTTTTTCAGTGCATTTTCCGGATAACTAATCCGAGGAGATTTGAGTCAATCTTTCATCTTCTTCACAACCGTTCCGTCTGTTTAGCTTACATATCATTGGGTAGAACGTGTGCAGCAGGCACGGATAACTTTTTATTTTCGTGTTCCCATGGCTCCGTTACGTTTCTCGAAATGGATTTGCAGAACTGCCTGTTTGAAGTTCTTTGAACCGGGCGATATAAAACATACGATATCATCAAATATATAATAACGTGGATAGCAACATTGCATTTCAGGTGCGATAAATAACCGCGTTGTTTAATGGCCATTGGCACATCTGTCGGACGATACCCATATTTATGCCTGCGTTTTGTCCATAATTTGCTGCAAAATCTGGGCACCTAACAGAGGATGTGCCTGACAGCTGATGTAGCAAGCTGCAGTGCGTCACACCAAGTACGCACACGGAACTCTCAAGCGTTTTACACCGTCTTCCCGAATGAAATGAGAAAATATCGAGGTGTTTGAATCTTGAGTTGATTTCCATAAGCATACGCTGATATGACGACGAAAATAAAAATTATACAAAGAGAAGAGGAAATCACTTACACCGGTTGTTTCAGATTGACACAGCCGTACATACGCATTGCTCATTCACTTGAGTCGAGTGTTATTCAGAACTGTAGATATGACCCTGATTTGTGAATGAAAGGCTCCTTAGTAAGAAGAGCAGGTTGCAATTGGGAAAATAAAAAATAATTGACTACCGATTGTCATCCCTGCAAGTCGTCTCTTTCCAGTATAAGTATAACAAGAAAAGACTGATGACTTTTGGAAGTCAGTCATGAACGAATTTGCGTAACTTTACGTTCAAACAGAAACTTGCCATTATATTTCCAATGCGGAATTCCAGCGACCAACATTTTAAATAACATTACTTTTTGTCGCACACCGCACTACAATATATCCTCGTATTTCCCTCAACTCGTGTCGTTGGAAGGTTTAGAAATATGGTGGTTGTGGCCTGCCATTTCACGTATTGGAACTTTTAATGACAGTTCCGCTGTACATTCATGAGTTCAACCCCTATTATTGTGGACAATACATCATTGAAACTAGTACAATTCCAGAGACCAAAAAGAGTCCTGTTCATTAACTCCTAACCCAGCAATATAGACCATAATTAAAGGAATTATATTAGTTTTCTCTGTGATCAACCGACCGCCTGGCTGGTTGTGTCAGCTGATAATTTCAATCAAGAAATCACTGATAATCTTTATGCCTGCGGCACAAAGCGTTGTCAGCATCTGCTCTTGTAACTGTGACTATAAAACCCCTTTTTTCATTATCTGACGCTGCAGGCCGATTGAATCAATCCGATCTCCAAACGCAGGACAAATTGGATGGGTTACCTGGACCGGTGTGACGCTTCGCACGTGTCCGCACTTTCTACTTCCACTAGAACCCTTATCTTTTCGATCGGCTGCTGTGCCTCACACCATAAATGTGACATTCGAATTAACACAAGCGATCCATATTACGTGAAGCGAGGATAAGCATCGTGCATGTCTGTCCTGAAAATTTTTCACTCCTACTAATGTCAGAATCCACATGACTCAACGTTGACTCAATCGCTGGGTCTAAGTTCGTGACTGAAATCAAATCCTCGTGAACGTAACTGGACTAAACGATTCAGTCGACTCATTTAACCTATCTCAACTCTATCTGTAAATTCTCTTTCAAATGTCTATCGGTAGTACTAGGAACACTCCTCGATTGTACTTGTTTTTAACCCACTGCCGATTTGTTGAAGTATTTATAAGTTACGACGGTCCCGACTTTCTCACCACGGACAGAATGTGCATCTCCCAGCCCTAATTTAGCTAATGTGCGGCAGAGGATGGCAAAACGCTTTGGGTAAAATCCCAGTTACTCACTCTTAGGAGAATTATTAGTGAACTATTTTGAACTAACTGACACGGTGACTTTTCAAATACCTAGACAATTCTCGAAACTGTCAAGTCCGTTATCCAAACCAATTTGATAGAACTTGGAGCTGCTCTGATTACATCGGAGCTCACAGACGGTCCGGTTGAAATTTCACTTAGTGTGGACACTAATACGGAATCGCCAATATTCGTAGGGGCATAAACCCTACCCGTTCTAATTGAAGCTGAAAAGAAGGTTAGTCTGACTGACCAACATTAACAAATTGCAACCACTGCTACAGGAATGACGTTGGAAACAAATGGCGCGAACATCATTGAGGAGACTGGTAACACAAAGCTATCAAGTGCAATGAAAGACAACTGAAACAAGCTTTCCCCGAAATGAACTTGAAAAGAAAAGCTAGTAGTGGTATACTGCACGGTCTTTGTTTGAACTGATTTCGCTGCATCTTATCAAGTACATACTACAGAAATGAAAATTACAAAATACGCAGACAGAATATTCGCTGTAAGTCACAATTTTATGCATATTTTGTAGTTTTCATTTCTGCAGTATGTACTTGATAAGATGTAGCGAAATCAGTTCGAACAAAGATCGTGCAGTATACCACTACTAGCTTGTCTTTTCAAGTGTGACATGATAACTGTCACGTACGTGTCATAATGGACGGAAGATAAGCCTGCTTACTTTCCCACATTCTTGTTTGATCATACGAGTGACAGACATTCTGCTAAGTGCAAGAACCCTTAAGATATTCAGTCACCATCAATTAACACTTCCTCTCTCCCAACCTCCGTCTCTACCTTACGACACTCAATACGCAAAACATGATTTTCTCCCTCATATTTCTAACCATGAAAGTATCATTTGATGAACTCATAATTTCCCTCCACTAGTCGCTAATTGACCATGCTCTTTCACATTGAATTGATTAACGGAGTGAATATCTCTTATTGTACCTTACCACCTCTATTACAACGATCTCCTCGAAATAATATTTACTTCACTTCACTTCGCTTCATTTTCTACCACATATGCATGTGTGCCTGTGACAAAGCATCACGTTTTCAACATGTTATTCTGCCGCTTTTCCATGCGCGAACTAGTCCGACTCACATCTACTGATCAGTTGTTCTGAGACTACAGTTACTGGCCGTTGGATATAGTTGTATGGATGTTACACGTTTCTTCATTCAAGCCCATGACTTTGTGACACCTTGTTTGGAAATGTTATGAAAGTTCTCCAACATATTGTATTCGATATGTCAATTGCTTCAGATTCTATCAAAAATGTTGAGTTAACCGTTAAATTTCCTACACTGTCATTTAATGGATTGCTTAAAACAACTCTGCTGATGTGTAAAGCACACAACCCTACTTCGTTCTTTTGAAACCTGTTTGTTCTATACCGTTGAAATGGAATGGTCCACCTCTATGTGAAACAAATCAATCTGAGATTGTAAGCGAACATGAGAACCGATCAGCTCTGCCAGTTCCCAGGCCCGTCGTCCTTTTATCAACTATAAATATCGATTGATTGACCGATAGTTTGCGCTTCAAAATCGTCTTCCATAGATCACATCTCATTTATATGTCAGAGATACCGAGTACTAATTAACTCAACGCACAACAGCGTAATACAGTCAGTGCTAGTCAATTCAATCATACACTAAATTCACGGAAATTCTTGTGAACGTGTACCTCATCGTTTCATTTTGTCGATGACTCATTCGCCGTGACACATCATAACGCAACACAGAACGTGCTTCTACACCCCGTGAATCAATTAAGAGGATTGGCAGTCTTCACCTGTTTTTGATGTTGCCCATTCTAGATCAAAGCGTTCTCGAACACTGTTGCTCGATGTATTCACTGAACATAAGTTCTAAATTCGCTTTTACAGATTTATTTAGCATGATACCGTGAACAGCTGCGACGAAATAACATTCAGTTTAACTATTTTGTATTGTCCAAAAGCATGCAAATTTGCTGTGGAATTATATAAGTATGTGATTGGAAAATCATCTGAGTGACTATGTCTCGACTGTTTACCGTGAAATGGTTCGGGGATAGTTCACGTGTTGCATAATAATGATGTCCAACAGTAATAAAGACGTTTTTAGCATCCTGGACACGCCGCAAGACAGTAACGTGAGCATGCTGGTAGAAGGAATCGTTCATACATTTAGGCAAATACGAAACAGCCCTCGGCTGATCGGTCTGCTGATACGTAGAAGAAAGATGGCTGTGTATCACTTCTTGGTGGACATCACGTAACGCGGAAACAGGTGACAAAATGGAGCATCCCGATGCTTACCAGAGCGAGCTAGGTGTCTGATCGTCCGATTGGCATCCAATTTGATTGGAGATACCGAAGAAACAAAATCAGGGCCCAACGTGATATTTTTGAGATCTTTACGAAGTAATTTTAAAAGTGCCCCTTGCTTGTTCACAGAAAAATGAAACAAGTTATATCTTTTTATTCATTATCGAACTCAGTGGCGCTTGGATTTGACAGAATTTGGTGCTTTTCAAATTCCCTACTAGTACACTGATAATTAGACGGAGAACAGAATCAATTTGGATGGGCCAGGTGTTTGAAGTAGCTATCGGCATGCTCTCATAAACAGCAAACCTAGGTTTTATGGGAAATTAACTATGAAACACGCGTGGTGGATCGATATTTACTTTTCGGCAGCCGACTTCAACGTCGAATGGAAATAAAAATGAGACAGCCCAACCTACCACACTGGGGTGCTAGAGCGAAAACGAAACAAGCCGCAATTTTTCAACAACGCAACGCAACAGTGCACATATCCTTCAACTCAAGAGTTTGGCTGGTTTTTTAGTGAATTAGGATATTGTAATATCCAGAGAGCAGTCCACATTTGAGACTCAACCAGTAAACTGATGTACTGAATTTTTCTACCAGCTTACTGAACTGATGAATGTCGCGAAAGCAGAATGGGTCAGGATGTGCCCTGCCGATTGCACAACGCCTGTTCGAAGCACACCTAAACGTTGTATGGAAGTTTTGACGTAAAATTGACAGACCTTATCTTTCTGAATCGCCTAAAGCTTACAATATGCATACGCTCAGCTTGTAGAATTGTTGTAAGTCATTTTCAGTGCGCTGATAATTAAACTAAATTAAAACCCATAAATGAATATTACTTAATTACGGTAAGACAGTAAGGTGAGAAAATTCTTTGCTGTGGAATATATGTTGGCTTAATTAACCAAACTACTGACGGCCTCCATAATTTTGTTGAGAGCGAATGAAACTGTTCGTGTCCTCATCTTTGCTAAACGATCTTAAAACTGATAGATAGTTTAAAACCAATTTCGAGCTCGCAGTCAGGATCAAATGTAATAATGAGTGTTTTCTACTACTACTTACTATGAATAGCAATTATGCCGCGAACACCACCAAATAAAGTCACCACTGACTATAGGTATTCCATTCTATTTACCAAAACTGTAATCAGAGATCCATTTGTTTAACGGTTTTTAAATAAGCATATATGGCTAACATGTGAAGGTCTCAGTGGTAGTTATTTGCGGAAGAAGGCGACATTCCGAAGTGTCCGCCGTCAACTGGCCGAGCGTATCCGCGGAATCAAGGACAACTGGTGGA
>JTDE01001349.1:90242-115150 GCA_014338405.1 Paragonimus skrjabini miyazakii | reverse complement strand
AGCCATTCAATTGGCTAACCAGCATTGGCCAGCTGGACACAAAGGCCTCACTCACACACCTACTGGTCTTATTCCTTCGGGTTTACACCGGATACGTGGTGTGTGAGTGTAACTGCGAGTGGTGCAGCGCACGCCACTTACGGTGATGGTTTATAGCGCAGGCGTCCTTTGGCATCGGTCACTGCGACAGGCTAATCCGTTTCGGATGCCGCCAAGCGTATTTGCGGAATCAGGCAAGTATAACTTTCTTGGTTTGTTGTGTTCCCGGTAAACAACTACTTACCATTCGTTTTTATTGCAAACAACTTTTCTGAAACTCTGAATTCGTGCCTGAGAAAGCAGTGTATGTGTGCATTTGCAGAAAAGTACGTCGCGTTTTATGTTGAAAGTTATGGGGCACACTGCAATGATTATTTATCTAACAAATCTTAGTGCAGTATGAATGCGCTGAACATCGCATTTAAAAGGAGAAATGTTATGTCATTGGTATACCGAAATTGCTTGTTAACTGAGAATGGATATTGTTCCATACCTTCCGCTTAGGACTGTCACATTTTTGCACTCAGAACTATTTCATTCTATTTGAGTGATGCATAACACTTCTAACTATTACGAAATGAATCTCTTAAATCTCTTTAATCACTATGTTGAGCAGAATAGGTTGGAATAGAAAAGATTCTGCGTCACCTCCTGTAGCCCCGTCAGATACGTCTAGATCATTTGTGTTCACATATTCCAACTTTTTCCAGATTGTGTAAACTTCTTAGTCAGACCAGGTATATCCATCCTCAGAACCACTTCAGAAATCGAACTTTGGAGCCAACGACTTCTTAACATATATTCGTCAGAACTCGGTTTCATTGAGTTAGACAATTTGGGAGGTGAAATCCTGAAATGTAGAGAGCTGCCCTTCCGTTGCAGTACTCCAGAAGGTAACAACCACAAAAGAGGAATACACATGTTAACAATTGGGGTGAATGAGTATGAGGATATCAATAACGGATATGATATTCACCCACCTAGAGGAGACGTAACAATATCAAATCCAACTGTGTAGTTCATGGTCTCCTAGACAGTTCTGATTGACAAACCATTGGCCCAATATCAGCAAGACTTTAAGGTCCGTCCAACTAAAAATTGGTTTTCAAATTACTTGACACTACAGAGACTTAACAGGTAAAACACTGATCTATCGGTATCTATGACCTGTTGATGTGATATGGAACACATGTTGTGGTTTCATAACTCAGTCTTAGATGAGTTGTAGGCAGCGTCATTATCAATAAGGTGTCCTAACCCATGGTCTCCACACTCGTCCTACAGGGATAAATAGTGTTTTGAACTCTGAAGCCGAATCACAGCGATCTTCGCCGAAATAATTCATGCGTATCCCAAGTCACATCGTAGTTTGTTTGTGACAGCTGACCAGTGGGCGCCCAGTTTCGAAGCGCTACCAAGAATCAGACAAATGGTTGTGTTATCGTGTCCCTTTCGAATCATCGGACTCTTTTCCATTACAGGACCAATAAAACTACGGTCATTGACTTCATACGTGTAATCGTTACCAGCTGGTAGCAAATTCAGAATCCCGAACACTCATGTGACTCGTAAATTACCTGTCCAACGTGGAATTCACCCCAGAGTCTGGCAGTTATATTTATCCCAATTCAAACGAGGGAGAGTTCGATACAAATCTATTCGGACGGTTATATTCCGATTGTTGCAAAGTCACAGTGCTTCATCACTGAACCGGTAGAATTTCACTTTTAAAAAGTGACCAATGGAGATTGTAGAAATATGTCAACACTACTGTCAATAACAATCTTGGATTACTTGTTAGACATTATAATGGTCAGCTCGACAGTTGAAGTTTTTGAGCATCCCACATTGATATAGCACTGAATCGTCCGGGAGTGTACAACACGTTGTAATCGTCGGGTTACGAAATATTTTTAAGTTCAATAAGGAGGTGCTTCTGTTGATGATCTTGACTGAACTAGATCTAAACGGACTTAAATTGCCTCCAAATGTTTACACATATTCCGCGAGTCTTCTTTAATGCAGTAGCCTGATGGTAAATACTGTTTATTCGGTTAGAGTTTGAATACATATGGAGAACATTTTAACGAACTTAATAAACATTGCATGAGAATGTGGAAGAACGAAAGTGTGTTTTGAAAGATTTGCCGTAACACTGTATGTGTAAATTCGTTCAGAAAAAGTACATACTTACTTGCTGTGAACAGATTTAGTAGACAAACAAAACAGAAACTTCTAAACTAACTGTAATGTAAGTACTGGTGAATAGTAA
Organism: Paragonimus skrjabini miyazakii; assembly: GCA_014338405.1. Lineage (NCBI taxonomy): Eukaryota > Metazoa > Platyhelminthes > Trematoda > Plagiorchiida > Troglotrematidae > Paragonimus > Paragonimus skrjabini miyazakii. Next base: position 112,839 of record JTDE01001349.1, on the reverse strand, counting down.
TGGGTTTTGGTTTTATATAAAATGAACAGCACTCGCGACTGTCGCATTCTCATACACTTCTCAGTCGACCACTGTCTAAGAGAAGCACTAGAATCAAGTTTTGCTCTCATTGGAATTCGTCAGTAGTGCGTATCCTTGTCACGGCCGGGACTAAAACTATGGTCACGCTGTCATGAGGCAACCGTGTTGACCACCACGCCATTGACCTCACATCAGCCACATAATATGTGAACGTTTAGTCACGTTCGCTTGTGCGTAATGCTAAGATTGGCCGATCGCCTCGAGAGGAAACACAGTAACGTTCCTGTCAACTCCGATAGGTAACTTCATGATTAGGATTTCTTCTCAAGTTGAAATGACAGAAATCGCCAAATTGTAGAGCGATATTTTGGTTACTAATGAGTAGTAGGAGATTTTATTTTTTTAAAATATAAACTGGTTGTGACTGAACCTTAACATATGTTGATTCTGTCGTCCCTAAGACGAGGTCAGTAGCTGCCTCATAAAAGTGTAACGGGAGTTCTAATCCCGGCCATGGCAAACATATGCACTACTGACGTGATGTAACAGGATCGAAACTCGAGTCTAGTGCTCCGCATCAAGCTTTTACAATTACGTAGTGTAAGTGCGAATTATACGTGAAAATTATAACGACTCAAATAAATTACTAAAAATCACAGAAGTGGTACTGATCACAGTCTATTGGGAGAGAATGAGAGTATTAATGAGAATACTTTAGTGTCACACGGGCCTGTCATTAGACATGCGTTCGCCAGTGTCAATTGGTTCACGTTTGCTCGGGTTTCAGGTGGATGTAGAATGCTTGGTCAGTGGGGCAGAGAGTGTGTACAAATTGCTTTTGGGTTCTTTTTGGAAGGGGCCCACTGGAAAGTTCATTGGAATGTGACAGCTGCGATCAGTTGTGAGTGATTTTCAATTTATGTAATAAATTTATCAGAATCTTTTAATCGTGTAAGAAAAACGTACTAAATAAAAAGTAGCCTCATGACAAATGAATCTTAAGGAAGTTTAGACTATAGTAAGCGCACCGATTTTATGATCAAATAACATTTGAAAATTTAAAATGAAGTTGGAGAAAGAAACGATGGTCTCAATGCATTAGATCTCTTGACTCAAATACAGTAAGAACTAAGTATGATGGGAACTTTTATGGTCCACTGAATATTCACTGCAAATTTTTCGGTTTTGTTATAGCGTCTTTGTAGATTCACAAGTAACGTCTAACAAGAGAACCAAACCAAAGTAGAAACGTTTATGTTAACTAACTGTCATAGAGTTTCACCTAGCGGTTTGTGCGATCTAACCAGAACGGTGCTCCTAAGATTTGACAAACTGTTGACATTCCTTCACAAAAATTTGATGTGCATTCTCCTTGACAACCGAGAGCACAGAACTAGCAAAACGCAAGTTCAAAATAAGATTGAGTAGTGTAAGTGAAGTGTTATAAAATATGCTACAATTCAAACGAATAATGAATCAGTCATAATTTAAAACCAAATATTAAACGAATTAGCCCGGTTTTTGATCATGTTATCAACGGCCTAGTTTGTTTGTTAACGCTATTTATTGGACGGCCGGTTACCTGTAATGAACTATTGTGGCTTAAATGCTTACTAAATGGTATATCAAGACGAGTGTTTGATGCAACGACCAACACAGCATGATCGGATAGTATGGTGCTTACGGTGCGACTTAGTGACAAGATCACTGGACCTGAAATTTAAAGATGGAACATATTCAGTCGGATATATATATGCAATCTAACACACCATGGTAATGTGGCTAACCGCGCTACGCTTATGATATCCGGATTGAAGAAAAGTACACAACACTTAACAATCTTCACAACCCTCATATTTATAACTTTTCCTTTAACTTAAGAAATCAATATCAGAAAATTGGGTTCATTCTGCTCACTCTTTGGCGTCGTTAACTTTTGAAAATTTTTCGCAAATGATCTTGAAGACATTTGTGTAGAATTGTCGTTGTGTGGACCCTCTGGTTGTCCTGTTACGGATAGCTTGACATAAATATATGATTCACAAGATGAAAAGTATAGTTGGGCAGCCGTAGCAAGTTTTTTTTACACTGAAGTTTCAATACTGAGTTACTTTTAAGGCTGTGTGTAAATCTGGTCACAGAAAATCGTATCGATCCACCTAGGTCTAAAGTTACAAAATAAGCCTCTGTCTGAATAACGTGTGAGTGGGGCTTGCTTAGCTGATTTCAAGGTTAACTGTCTGTAATTGCTTTAGTCGTACATATACGAAGGTAAAATAGTGAATACTTCAGAAACATTTTTATCTGTTACTCAACAGGTATGAGAAAAGACGCTGTGTTTCTCTCGGTTTTGATGTCTCATATATTGAGACACTTTCAAACTGCAAAGATCCATTATATGGTCCTCAGTAACAGTTATGACAGTTGCAAACTGTTTGGACTAGACAAACTGAAGGAAAACAAACTTTCACTTTGAACGAGTCGACGAAATTACAACGAATACAGTTGGTACATGGACTGATCCATCATCCATTCCCAGTTATGACTTCAACTCTACCGGCAGTTGTAATTCATTTTTGTACTGCTGATGGGTGAGCCATCCTGGTAATAACGGTAGGTTTTGGATACATTTAAGTCGATTTTTGGCAGGTAGCACACGGATCAGAAGTTTGAGGTACAACGCATCAGGATATTGTCAAGCTGCATTCGATCTACAAGAAGTTCCTTGATGAATGACTGCTGTACAGGCTTTCTGGCAGTATCAAGGACTGAACGAAAATGAAACTAGTCGAATCAAGCGTTGTGTAAAAAGTTAACTGGTAACGTTTGAAAATAAATTATTTTGATGCAACTGAGGGACTTAATATAGCCCTCTTTTCAGTGAATCCGAAATAGAAAAAGACTTGTCGGATAAAGATCAGAAGGTCGACGCTCGTTAAGTTTTTGATGTGGTGTCGTTGTCTGTTGCCAGTCTCTGTGATGAAGGACGGTTTTGCTAGTCCACCAACAAAGAAGTCTGTCAAAAGAATGAAGCTACTATAGAATCTTAGAAATTTGAACGGAAAAAGATCAAGATTTTTAATTAGAGACTCATACAAAACATGTTTCAGATCGATGACCAAGTTGGTAGATGTTCGCTGAACGCGCCCAACGTTACACCCTTCACTTTATGGCTGGCGTAATCAACCCAAATAGAATATTCCAACATCGGTATAGCGTTTGAAACGTATACTTGATCAGGTCAGAAATATTTTTCAAGCCTGTCTTGTGCAGCAATTTTATCCATAACGATCACTTTGAGATGGTGAAGAAAAGACAATCTGAATGAGGACCGATGCTCAATTCTTATATCCGGTTTAATGTTAAGCGTTTTATGCATTTCTAGGCATTGCACATGACTAAATTATGCCTTAAGTTAAAGAAATTGGCCGCTGCACGTGATGCTATTGCTCAAATAGTACTAGATGCACACTGTCTGCAGTCAGACCAAACAGAAACTTCATTTTTATGAACTTAAAATATCTTGTTCACATAGGTTAGCTCACCTGTGCCATACTGTAGTGAATTATCAAACCACAAGTGTGAGTATTCCAACTCTCAGCTGAATACCTCAACGCGACCGCAAGACACGTCAAAAAAGTTCACAACGATCGGATCGCGGACAACACGGACTACCGGATGATTTATTGCTCAACGAGATCAGACCAATGATCGAGATGTGGCAGAGAAAATGGGATGAATGACCAGAGCGGGGGCACGATTATTTCAACACTTGTTGGAATATCTACATGCGGTCCTGAAAAACGGCCAAAGCTCCCAGCGAATATAGTGCGGACAACAAAAGTGGTCGGATAAGCCATCGCCCAGCGAGACCAAAATAACGGACGAGGAGTAGCAGGCGGAAACCCCTCAGACAGAAGGCGTTGGTCACGCACACAAACCGGGCAGAAGTGTACAGGACGTTTTAGCGGAGACCGAGGGTGAGTCGTGGACTGAAATTCTGGTTCATAAACGTGCGCACACGTAACATGACAACCAACGTGTTGGACAATGAAGATAGCGCTTTATTGGACGTCTTTTCGTTACAATGCGACCATTGCCTACAATCCCAGATAAGCAACTCGGTTTGAGTACTCCAAATCGCCTAGTTTGTTTTTAGAGATGTCGCCTGTAAAGGAAGCAGTAAATGGAACTCATCATCATCATCATAGACAGCAATACATCAGTGGTTCACACTAATGCTTAACTGTCGCACAACCACGAAGAAGAAAAAGCAAACCCTGTGTGGGAAGAGAGAAGAAAAAAAGGAAAGAGATCTAACCACTACTTTGGCCCGCCCAGTAAAACTCGCTGAGGCCGTGTCTTGCTCGCAGTTTTGACTAGAACATAAGTGATGTGAAAGGAATGGATTCACTATAATCTTAACGTTTGAACAACTTCAGCAGTCGCAGCTGCAACTAAAATTTCAGTAGGAAGGCTCTTAATGGGCACTTCCTGGAGCTCTGCAACACAACCTGAAAGCATACAATTTGGTTTTCACTGAAAAATGAACCCGCAGAACAGATCTCTTGTGGAATCGGAAAATACGCAAAGACATTCATTCACAATATGCTACTGCGCTTGATATCCGAGGCGTGATTAAAAAGTGTGTACAGATCTTCTGAACTGACTTTGCCAAGTCGTATGATATCTAGAAAACTGAAAAGATGTTTCGGAAACTTGGCGTAGCAGAACAGGAAACGTTTATTATCTTCATTTTACTCAAAACTCTTCGAGATGTACGACTGGAAATAGCACGCAATTTCTTGTCCACATGTTTGACGAACAGTCCTTGTTGTTCGGATTTCGATAACAGTACCAAAATTGACGAAGAGTGGTGCCATCACCTCACACATTGATTATAAATCGGGATGGTAAACTCTTTAAGTTCCGTCGCGTGACTGGTGATCAGTTCAAATGTCGAGTAGTTTCCTGCGGACTTTTGTCATCTCAGGATACAAACGTACCTACACGCATTTTGAACAAGATAACAGAATGGTCGCGCAAACAGTTACGACAGAATATCAGGGCTTCATCGGTCTCAACTAAGGCGGAGTCTTGATAGAACATTTGCGGCCTAGCAAATTTCCCGGCCCTGTTTACACGGTTGCCCCCACCAGTCCAAATGAAAAGCACAAGCATCATGATCACGGCAGTCACACACGGCTATGTACAGATTGGTGGCGCTACAGAAAGTGGCATTACTCCAGGGGTTTTCCCTACGGAAAGCACAATTGCAGTAAATTCGACCTAGAAAGACATCGGGAGAAACGCTGATGTTCTCAAAAGTAGCACAAACTAGTCTTTGGGAAGCCGGCGTTCAAAATAGGCTGCAGTGGTATTAGGGCTATGCAATCGCATCCCGTATGAAGCTGTTTAGAATTTCTGACACTTGTTTAGGTAACATGCATGATTGTTTCAGCAGACTTGTCACAACCTTCCTCATCACTCTTTGTTTGCACTACAATGTACTTTTTTGGGACAAATCTCGATGTGGCCTCCATTAATCTTACTAACTGTCTGTCGTCCACACGAGCCTCCCACTTGGCAAATCGGATCACCACCATGGAGCTCTCTCACATGGGTTGCAGTAAGGTACACCGCTGGCCCTTCACTCATTATGGAAGTCACGGAGTTAGACACCGGTAAGCTCTTTACGACAATCGCGGTAGGCTTGTGCCGATCTGAACACCCTTATTCACGCCGACTAGTCTGGCTGCTGTGAACAGTTTCAATTTCCGCTTCGATGTCTGAGGCCTCTGTGTGAAAGTCTTAACTCGTACGGACAGATTTTCCGCTCTTTTGTGAAAGAAATGGAAGCTTATTATGCAATAGGTTAATCGTCAGTGGGCTACGTTAGGAGGCAAATCTCCTAACAAAACAGCATGGACGCATTACGCCATGTCACTCGATCGACGCAGTTCGGATGGTATGGTCGTAGGTGTTGATATGGTTCTATTCAGTTAATCGGATTGAACCCGTGCAGTCGAGCGCCTGTACGTTATTTGGACTGTTTTCTCGAGTTTGTTCTGCGATGCTCCCTGTAACGTGATTTGTTCTGACGCCCGGACTACCGCATATTACCGTTTGGTTTGATTCGTTCTGCGCTCGACTATCACGTGTGATCGTCTCATGTGATTTACTTCGCATCTTGACGGCCATGTATGATAGTCGTTTCGCCGTTTAAATTTAGAGCCACGCGGCCTAATTCCGTCTCCTCTTATCAATTTCAGGTCAAACGGCCGAGGTTGACTCAGGCCATACTTTCACGAGGCAACCGTGTTGACCACTGTGTCATTGGCCTCACACTAAGCACGACTGAACGCCCCACCAAATTAGAATGTGAGCAATGACCAGGTTACCTGATCGTCTCGATAGGATATATAGTTATCTTTTAACACCAAATATGTTGTTATTCTGTTTCTGCTCATTAAATGGAAAAATATTAGGGAATTTCTCGGGGCATGTCCATCCATTCAAGTACATTATGGTGCTCCACTTTAACTGCTACCCGTTAGCCCGACACCAATGAGCCGTCATCACTTCATATTACTGACATTTTCACCGAAGTCAAGAAACTTCAATTTTCTTCAACCTTCACAGTCCCTTCATCCAATATTTCTCGACCAGTCGAGCTATAAATATGTATGCAACCATATCGGATGTATTGTTAGCTAGTTTGTTTCCTAATATGTTGACCAAAGTTTCTGTACTTTTTATAAAGATCCTTGAAAAATATCTGTCACAATGTAATGATGATCTTCGCGAACAACTCGTTGAGTTTATTGTTTCTGCTCAGTTTACAGAAACACTATCAGACGCAACTTATATTTTTTATCCAGATTCTTCTAAATGTAATTAAACATCTTCCGCGTGATTCCGATACAAGCGTTCAGTTGCATGACTCCCGCCTTACTCTTCTACTTGTTATTCCTTAGCTGTATCCGTATTTATCACCAGATTTGTAAAAAACCAACCCTCTAGTTCTTACAACAACAGTTGAGCTGAATCCGTAGTTTTTTTGAATTGAGAATGATTGTATCCACTCACCAACTTTCCAGGAAGTACATAATGATTATCAATATTGAGTGAATCAAGCTCGCCTGGGTAAGTATCCTTCATTCGCAGATGTGTACAGGTAAACAAATGACACATTCACTTCGCATAGTGTATTATTGATTCAAAGAAAGCCTATGTCAGTAAATGACGTAAGAACGTAGTTCACATTCAAATTCAGCCATACACTGCGTCGGATATCGTAGCAACGTCACTTCACGCTCTATGTAGAATGCACTCATTGGAATCTTCCTGTTTTTTTTTAAATAATTCCATGAGATAGTGGTTTCATTTTCACTTGCACACTAGTCGGTTATCTGGCTAAACAGCGTTGGTCGGACGGAACTGAAAGGTCTCCACTAACACAATTTTCTCTCATTCTTTTGGGTTAACACTAGATTAGTGTATGAGAGGAAAACGGCAAGTTGTGTTTGACGAGCCGCTTACGGTGACGTACTTCCCATTGGTTCTGTTTACTACGACAAGCGGGAAATAGATGCCATCAACCACGTGAAAAACGTCCATGCTAATTTAGACAATCTCAGGTTGGGCAAGCTCGTTTGAAGACATTGAAGATGAATCGCAAGCAATCTTTTGAAACGTCAACTAAACTGACACCACCGAAGTATACCACGTAGTTGTGGAAGGCCTCACTAACTTGGAACGAAAAGTCTTGAAAAGATAACAGTGATCCAGTTGTCATCCAGAATGTCGTAGTGCTATTCACGCTGTACTGTCAACCCTTTCCCGTTTCCTTTTTGTTCACTACACCCTTGGTTCTGTAAAGTAAACATTTCTGAATGTAAATTTAGAACAACTTGTGTACAATCGGCGATCTGGTGAGTTTTCATTTCTGATACAGAATATTCTTCAGACTAGATCCTCATCCGGTCTAAAACATATTCCAACAAATTTCTAAGAGAAGCGGAGACACGAGTAATTACAGAAAGTACGATCAACCGTCGATCACATGTGATTCATGTACCTTCGAGAACGGAATGTACGAATTCATCAAATGAACACAGACAAATTCCCGATTAAGCCAAGCTAAACTGAATAAACAGTTCGAAGACCCTCCAAGTATTGCACTTTTTAGATTAAGTAAGCGTAAATGGTGAACTAAGCCAGATGTAACGAAACAGCATCCCGACTTTGGACAGTACGATCCCCGGGGAAGAACATGTGAATCGCAAACGACCATTTGGAAAAAAAGCGAATAACAACATAATAAATGAATAAGAAACTCGATAAAAACGATCTGTACACACAAGACCAGTTACGTGTAAGGAATGATGTGGCACCTAGATATAAACAAATGAGCTGGCATTCACGAAGAAATCAGTTAAGCCAAGACTGTTCGTTGAAAAATTACGAATGCATAAATCCAGTCAACAGTGATAAGAGTGGACCAAAGAAAACGAGTAAAGTAGCGTTGAAGTGCAAAACATCGAGCCTGTCTGTCTTGGCGTGAAATTAGTGCGTAAAAAAAATAAATAACAACAAAACTGAATCTATTCTGAACTGATATGATGGGCGTTGGGATCACGATGAAACGGCAAGGGATCATTCTATCGGACCTAGCTGAGTGTCGTCTCTCCGGTTAACGGCGAGATCTCCCGGGAAACAAGTTGCGCAGATGTGGTGTATGGTGTGCAGAACTAGGGCTAATTAGCTGGTTACTGTTAGGATGATCAGTGCTAGTGTGAATTATTCGCTGATTGTTGGTCACATGCCGTTTGTATTCGGAATTGACTCGTGAGTGCGATTGGTGTTTGCGACGCTGTGTCCCATGCGGTCTTACGTATTCGGTTCGTGTATCGCTGGCGTAGTTGGGTCCGACTGAAGGGGAGAAATTGACAAAGGGGCGTAGACCTTCTCTGTGCACAAATGTGGCAGGATGAGGCTCACTCAAATCGGACAAGTTGGATGGATCCCAAGACCACGGGAGGTCTATAAAGCGAAAAATCATTTGGAAGATAAGTGGGATATCCGTCAACCGTTTAAAATTACCAAGCACACACAACAATTAACAAGAATAATAAAAAGAACCAACAGAATGCTCCAGATACCACGTGAAAGTCCACTCGAGCCACCGGAATATACATGCACTTGAGAGGCAATAAAAGTAACAACCCTCGACCGTTATCAAATTATGGGTAACGGTTACGAAATCAGCGTACATAATATGAAACAAAAGCGAAAGAAAAATTCCTAGGTGCCGTGAGAATCGGCTTGAGTAGAGCGAAACGATCATAAACTGACATTATTCAGTGGGAGAAAAAGCGAACCAGAAACCAATAACATTGATAACTGCCGAATAAAGCAATCGACATGCCCAAATGAGGATGAGTGCCGATCTAAACACAGCTAACACAATGGAAAAACTTGGTAGACCGCACAGAAAAGGTGGAACAGAATGACGTGATTGTGAAAGGGGAACTGAAACGCAAGTTGCAAAAATAACCACATTCCGTGCGAACAGAGAGACTACAAGGGTGCACACACGAAAAAGCACAATGACTCAGGAATGCAACAAAAACCACAGCAATGACGACATCAACAAAAACTGAAATAGAAAGCATCACTCACTCGGAGACTACAATCTACCGCTTCAATTCTGTATGCATTCGAGTAAATGCTTGCTCAATTGATGCAACCGATCCAAACGCTGTGAAACCGATTACAACTCAAATCAGAGGAAAGGCGCACATGATTTGTATGTAAGCAAAAATGTATAACAGCAACAGCAACCGATTCAGTAGAGAAGTCAGCTGAGAAGCAGCATGCGCTAATCGGAGAAAACTAACCGAGTTTCATGAAGAGCCCACTGAGAGATGGCAAAATAAACCGGTAGTAGAATAAAAGTGAAAACGTACGACAAACAATCAAGTGACACACATTTTATCAAATCAACTTGCGTTCATCTGAGATTTGATGCGCACATGCGTGAACGCGTCCAATTAGAGAATATAGCTCAGTTACATTTAACGTTGATATAAAATACCTGATACACATTTGTTATGACAAATTGAAAGAGGTTAGTTAGTTCGCTTGTTTTCGGTTAGTACAGTGAAAAATGGTTGCTATCGTTTGACATACTGGTTAAGAAAAAGCTGGATACCATCATAACCCAGACGGGAACAACTGCGATTACTGCCAATCGAAGCTGTAATTGTGGATTCGAATTTGTTAGCATCGAACCATCGTGAGCTATCGGAAAAAGTCAGATGAATGAAGTGCACAAGAAATCATGATGTGCCATTGAGGTCGAGCGACCATATTGACCAAGACATTCAAATCTAATGACAACAGTCGAACCAACCGAAATGATAATGAACGACCGCATGGATGACAGTAGATGACATTACTACTGTGCTATCCCAAGTTAAACTAAAGATCCTGAGGTTAGTAAACAGTCAACATAGTTGACAAGTAGTTCGAACAAATATGAAAAAATTAACATCAACGGAGTTCACGTGTGTAAAAAGTCAGCTTGATGTGTCAGTGTATACATGCACACGCATGTACTAGATACGCACGAGTTGGAGGAAGTCGTGTATATAAAGTCAGGGAAGTTAATTTACAAGTGAACGAACAGAGGTAATAGGGAACGGTTCGAGACAATTTTGCAGGAAGACAGTTTCGAAGTCAGCAGAAATGATCAACTGGCCTCCGAGCCTTTCCTCCCGGTAGGTTTTACGAATTTTGACAGGTGGGACGCAGAATCATACGAGCACTGAGAAAAAGCCGAATAAAATACCACACTTAAAAAAACAAACGGCTAAAGTGCAACCACACACCTATTAACGATTAGATCAGAAGTCAAAACAAGTCGACAACAGGAACTCGCGCACACCGACTTTCAGTACAGTTGCTACCTAGGCAAGTTAGGCGTCGCCATTCTATCGAAGGTTGAAATCGACGATTGAATCTCAAATCATTAAAATCCCCACCATGTACGGAATATCAGTTGCGATCAAGCAGCCAAAAATAACAGCTTACCTTTGTTCATAACGCCTGGGCGTACTCCAGGCGTAATGGGCTGTGTTATGCTCGGATTGACAAACATCATGGGCGAAGCTATGCTGGTAATGCTGGACTGTTGTTGAAGCTCGAACACAGATTCTCGAATACGTACACTAGCTCCCGCCGGTTCCAGTATACTCGAACCTTGCTGGGCAGCTGAGTTACAAACAATACGGTCTAGCAGGAACGAAACAATAAAATAATATACAGAAATTGCCTGGAGTGAGAGCCAATTAAAGGCACCACGGTTGTTTGTCCCAAGTCCGAATGAGACACGAAAAACACACGAAGCATTCAGAAACCACATTCATCAAAAGTTACATCAAGGATCAGAGGCAAACTATGATAAACGAGGAGCATGAATCCGAAGGAAGGATTAACATAGACAGCAGGAATTGTTAACCCAGCGTCACGCTTAGTGACAATCTAAACTGTTGGAGAGGGGAGGTTAAGGTTGAGTAACTAGAGAAGAATGAAGGTTACGAAATTCAGTTATTTAACAAACGGTCTACAAAGGCGATCAGTGAGACAAGTTTCGAAAAGATAGGAAGCAGCAATCAGAGTAAACTTTTCCGAAAATGTATACTTTCACGGTCTACTTCTTTCCCTAAGCATGATATCACTATACCGCAATTCAGCATGTCGTTTCTGTCGTTAGGTCGAGTCCAGTCAAGGTCCATTTGTTTCGCAATTGAGACACATCTAGATTATTGTAAGAGATATCCAAAACAAAGACCGCGAACTGTACGAATTTGAGCTGTGTCTAGTACCATGTTTCTTATTTCCAATTCAGAATCGCGAACACGACGGTTTCTCTGTGTCAGGTATTACGCAGTATCCAGTTCGTGTTCTGCGGTCTTTTCTTTTGTGCACATCTTACACTGTGATGTCTGTTGCCTTAGCGTCAATCATAAAACCATGGCTACTACGGATTGGAAGGGTAATCAGCCTACTGATCAGCTGTAGCCACATGATCATATCGACCGAAAAAGTAGAGTGGTAAGCCATCTGCATGTGTCAAGTGGAACACTAGGGATATTGGATCAAAGTAGCCTTTCATCTTCCACAAACAGTCAGAAAGTAATGGAAATCATATAATCTTGATACATCAGAAGTATAAGTATAGAGAGAAATTAAGGCCAAAATACTCGGTAAACACGTGATTAATAAAAGTCACAGGGTGACGGGGGACTGTTTCTCGTTATGTTTAACGCTGTTGTTTTTATCATACTGTGACGTATACCATCTTATTGTAGTTTGTGAATGCCCCAGTACTTAGACAATATCATTTTTTAATACTCTCACCTGAAACATAAAGACAACTATACGTTTTTTCCAGTAACAGTTATTTTCGACAGTGGAATGTATTAACAGAGATATCGGATACAATGCATAATCAAAACATACATACAAAGTACGGCAAACAAAACACAGGCAAGACAAAAAAAACAGACGTGTTCATTATTTCGGTGCTACGGGTTTCCACTGAACCGTTGAGGATAGATAAAAATTCGCCAATAACCTTCTCTGAACAATATAAAAAATGTAAGAGAACAAATGATTTGGATGGACAGTTCAGCTGACATAAGCACGATGAGAATGTGAACATTCCTAATCGTGAACACTGTGCCCAAAGATTGGTCAGTCCACTCAGTGTCACGTTTGGTGTTATTAACAAAGTAATCAAAGTTCAACTACTCGATATCCTATCAAAAAACACATGTGTAGAACAGAGCACTACGCTAGGACTAGATAAGATCTACAAAATGAAAGGCGAGGTTAATAGATTACACATAAATTTGACCGGTTGCCTTTTTCAGAAGTCAAGCACATGAGCACTAGATAAATTCTGAAGAATGTTATCGAAAGATTCAGGATGTCCACAACATCTAAACTGCCAGAGGTAATTGTTGACGCGTTTGTCTTTGTCAATACAAAATTCAGTGCTGAATGTCTCTGTCCGTAATTAGGTGTCATCGATAAAAATGGGAGGAAACATAGTCAGAGTATCTCAGTAAAGTACTGGATACACCACAAGGTATGATGGCAAAAAGAAAATGGCGCCTTTACAATTGGGGGTTTCGGCTAGCCATGCCTTTGTATTCCTTTGCTTGGCAGTTAGCAGTTTATCCCAGAAATGGACGTTATACTTCCCAATACATGAGCCTCACATCAAAAGAATGTGGCCCCTTTTTGCAGAATGTGTGTTAGACTAGCCAGTTGAAAGTTCGCATCTAGGATTCTCAGGGACTTACTGGGTGAGAAGTAAACAGAAGATTCATGGTGGAGTTGCAGGGTATCTTAAAGCGAAAGTAGAATGATTAGAGTCCTACTCTACTTATCTCGATCAAATCGGAAGTGCCTTCGAGGTTGTAACATGAAACGGAGGAGGCATTCCCTGCTTACTTATTCCGGAAGAACAGATCGAAATGGTTATTTTTGATGGTTTTCTTCGTCAGTACGTTAACAATGGACGGATATCAAATAATGTACGCTTACAATGACTTCTAATGATAAGAAAAACGCAGTTTATCACGAAATCTAGCACAATTAACTTTATTGCGAGGCGAACAGATTTTAAAAAATGTCCATTTCAACTGCAATATATAACAGTCACGATGGTCTAACACAATTGAGGGTGTGTGAAGAATCAGAGCGTGTGTTGGGTCACTGGCAGTCGATATGAGTGAAACAAGATCGTAGGGTACAACAACAAACTGATCAATTAGAACTAACCGGTCACATTCTTAATAGTTTCTAAAGTAAACAGTACCGTTTTTCTATAAAAAGGGTATTGCGCTTTCCACAAAGATTGATTTGTGCCGGTAAAACTTTTGGTCATGTGCATTTTTGACGCGTCAGCCAAGTACACGACACAAGTGACCATACGAAAACCAACTTCAGCCAATCGACAGTATAAACTGAACTATGTACCGCCGTCAAAAGTTGCCTTTCTATCATTAAAGCCTGGCCGAAGAGTGTTACAGCCGATACTCAACCCACACCTTACAATCGGTCATTTCGACTGTGGTTTTGACGAAAAAACTACATACACGATTCCGAATGCTAGGCCAAGCCTCTGTAATCCACAACATAAGTCATACACTTGAAAAAATATCGACCGTGAAACACGTCTGGTGTTAGAGATCAATCGCACATAACTATGACAACCGTGGATTAGATGAGCCCTCAACTCGAAGATCAAGTGCCAGTGTACATCACGTTGAATGACAAGCCGACCATAACATTGCAAGTAGTCCAACCCCTAAAGCATTACTATCTACATAATGTACACACATATAAAGCAACAATCCTATCGAGTACGGAACGCTGTTCTAAAAAAGCCATCTGTAAGATGCACGCACAATTTGGCATTGAAATATGCATTAAATAATCGGTGTAAACGTCGGTAGACTTTTGTAGTTTATTTCGCCGACTTCCCATTTTAGATGTTACGTCTGTAGTATGCGTTTGCAAATTCAGTGAACTTTTGCCTTGATTTATCTGTTCGAGGCATGTTGACAGCGTATTACTGCAGGTTTCTATCGGATGTGTTGTGTGTCTGTAGTCGATCACTGACCTGAGGACTCAGCTCACCGTAGCCATGGTTACCTATGACTTACTTTAAGGCATTGAGCGTTGCACGTGAGTTTTAACACCAAGCGGAAATGACGTGTTCACGATTGAAGAGACTTCATAAAATATAGGGAAAGTGTGTCCATGCGGACACAATATTTCGTTTGAAATGTATGCTAACAAAGGAGTTGAGCAATGCTAGTATCAACTGTCCATCGCGTTCGAATACGGCGAACTTATTTCGGCGGAGTACATGTCGCTTATGGCACAGTTAGTAGGCCGTGGCCGTCTGGCTGCGAAAGTATAAATGACTAGATATGACAACCTTTATAAACACCACGTGATCGATAGCAGCTGTGTGCTGCACACAAGTTTAGCATCCAACAAAAATGTGCGTTAATAGGCCACAACGGTATTCGCATCAACGATACTAACTAGACCATATGTAAGCTTTTGAATGCTAGATCTCCTAAACAAGATATCGAGGTGTGGGAGAGGCATAAAGAAGAGCTACCGCTTTCGAAATAGTAATTCAAAAAAGGCATACCGCATGTATAAGTTAAGGTGTGAATTGAATTGTTTTGTTCAACGAAATGAATGCTTTAAAACATTGGGTTTCCTTAATCCATTTAGTCAAAACAGAGAGAAGACATATATCGCGAGATGTTAACATTTCGATTTACTTTCATCAGTCGCCAACGTAAAACTAGCAATTTTTATACAAACTGCGTATAGCAACAAGTGAACGAAACAACCACATAGTTCTGACCTTTCACGCGCTAATAGTTCAATCAATTCCACGGCAAGGAGATTGATTGCGTCAGCGCCTTCTGCGCACACAATACTGGCCGATGTTGTTTGATGAGCATTGCCTCGCTAATCGCTAACAGTTTCGGGTTGCGATTATGTAACAATATCTTAAACGATGAAGCTGGGGCCTTCGAGCATGTTACCGTCAATAGGAATATGCGCAGCCATATGTTGATGCAAACGCCGATCTGTCCTGCCTATGTAGACGTCATTGCAACTGCAATTGAACTGGCAGATTACGTGGGAGACAGATTGATCGGTTGTGTGTATCGCCGCTATGAAGAGACAAGCTCCTAGTGCTTAACAGGATGCGTAGTTGGACCGCTGGGTAGGTGCGTTGCAACGCCGATATCAATTTGTGACTAATGTTGTTAGTCAAGTGGTCACCTTTGAATTGAATCTGCAGAAATATGTTCTTTTTCTGCGCACTGCAGCATGCCACTTTTTGTTCTTTCATCTTGCTGTGGATATCCACAAACGTTTCAGGGTAGCCGTTATCCACCAGCGTTTCCCTAATAAACTCTTCTTCTTTCTCCAATCGATCTGCAATGCAAATCATTCTGGCTCTGTGAAATGACGTTTTCACTAGCCCTAGTTTATAAGCGATAGGCGCGAAGCTGGAGAACTGCAAATATTGTCCACTCCAAGTTGGCCTGCGATAAAAAGATTGTTGTAGTGTACCGTCTTGACGTCTGGTTATAAGAATGTCTAAGAACGGCAAACAATTATTAACTTCCACCTCATAAGATACAGAGAGGTTTGGGTGGAGGGAGTTCAAATAGTTATAAAATGAAGTAAAAGCACAGTAATAAGTAAAAACTAAAATGTCGTCCACGTAAAGTTTGTAAAGCAGGACCCCCGAAATCCTTTCTTGAAATTTCCTTTCAAGAATTCCCAAAAATACATCCGCCAATGTGGAACCCAGTGAGCTACTCATGGGTACACCATCAATCTGTCTATAGTTAACACCTTCGAACTCGAACGGAATGTTTTCTGTAGAAGCAAAAATGAGATCCTTAAGAAGATCTAATGGAATACCTACATTTACATTTTGACTAAAAATAAAATCACACAAGAATTCAACGGTTTCATGCAGCGGTACATTAGTAAATAAAGAGTCTACATCGACCGAGTACATCATCTGTGGACTTACTGAATTGTTCTCCAAAATTTCTGCTAGCTCAAAGGAACTACGAACACAATTGGGGAATAACAATTCACGAACGGGTTTAAGGATGTCCACTAACCATCGCGTCAGCTTGTGGTATGCCGAGTTGTTCATGGATAATATCGGTCGTAGTGGGATACCCGTCTTATGGGTTTTTGGTGAACCTCTCATCCCCGGTGTCTGTGTGCCTATTGGTTTCAGTTTCTTATACTGGACCTCAGAAATATATCCATGTAGCATCAATATTTGTAGTTTCCTTGATATTTGTTTTTCAACCAGGAAATTGTTACTAGGCCTGGGATCCAAGTGGAATTTCCGTGCATCAGAAAATACCACATTCATCTTGGTTACATAGTCCTCTTTCTTCATTATGACGACGCCAGAGCACTTGTCTAACTTGAGGAAGACTAAGCCAGTCATTTCTTTGAGCTCCTTGATGACTCTGTAGTGTTCTGCGGACAAACAACAATGTTGGCGTATGAGGGCCGATAGAAACTCGTGCGAGATATCAACCAACTTTGCACGAAACCAGTCCGCATTGTCCAGTGAGGCGGGAGTAAGATCATTAACTTGCTCATACAAGTTTTCAAATTAGACCTGGGTCTGTAGTTTGTTCACTTGTTTGGGTGGCACCTTGTTGCTATACGCAGTTTGTATAAAAATTGCTAGTTTTACGTTGGTGACTGATGAGAGTAAATCGAAATGTTGACATCTCGCGATATATGTCTTCTCTCTGTTTTGACGAAATGAATGCTGTTTATTTATGAAACATACAGGAAGGAAGGAGGAAATTAAATCGACAGAAATTCGTAAGCAACACTAACAACCGGTATATTCGTTCGCTTTGATATCCATAACATCAAGGGTCATCGTTTCATAATGAAACTCAAAGACTACACACTTTAGATACAAAAAAATCAAGTCCTGCATCATAGCGAAGCCATGAAATCGAGCGTGGATTTTCTGATAATAGAAATGGACGCAATTGAGAAAAAACGACCGGATAAACAACATCAACAAGGTTAGGTAATATCAAGTCGTTTCACTCGATCGTTGAATAATAGTGGGAGTAGATCAAATGATTGCCTGATATGGAGTGATTGGTAAAAACTGTAAAAGTACTTCGTTACTGAGAGCAGCAACGCAACACATGGTCACATTGAAATGTAGCAACCAGTTAAACCATGTGACTGAATTGAAATCGATGTTAGAAATACTTCGCACATACCTGCAAAATGACAAGTTGGTATCAAGAATCAATGGAAGTTGTATGTTAAGATGGTGACTGTACTGTTTGTGAAATTTACTCGGATACTTCAACAATTGTTATGCAAAAAAGCGGTGTGGCAACAAAAGACGATCAGGGAAGAACAGAGATCTAAAGAGCGGGAAAGAATGATTCCAAAAGTCTGAGCATTGACAAGCTAACAAGTAATGGACACACAGAAGGCTCGAAAACAGCACAGAACGAAACAAAACAACGAGCAAGGGAGGAAAGAACAGTATTATATGAACTTAACCGGCCCCCGATCTGCGCCAAAATTACAGTAGCCACCGGCATGTATAGAATCTTCAACAGTAGTGAAATGATGGACTGAGGTCTCACAACTAATATCTAGTGTGATTCAATAGTCTAGTGTTGAATCGCTAACCGTTACATCTTCCATTTGGTGCTAAACGCTATGAATAATCAAGTTGAGAAGGTGGGTAGCATAAACAAAACATATCAGAACGAACAAACTTAACATTCACGGAAAGCATTTAAACTGAAGTTCAACAATATTATTGATCAACCGATGTATCAAAAAAACAGAGAACCATATGTGTGAGGGGATGACAGGCACGGATGTGCGCAAGTATCTTGTAGAACGGTTTCATTGTCAAAAATTTCCACTATAAACGAGTTTCTTTATAGACTAGAAAATATTATTTCCGAACCTCTAGATTGTGTATTTTAAATATTACAACAAAAATGGACCGTTATCCCGTATGTAGTGAAGCAGTATAGGTGAATGATACAGCGCGACTTGGCAGCATAGGCTCAAGATTCACTTTGGAGAAATTTTTTACACATTAATGAGGTAATGATTGACTTTCGATCGTTCTTCATACGTTTTATAAACGATAATGAATCGACTAACTCCGGAGAACATGTCACTGGTGTGTTTTAGAGCAGTAGTAACACAACGACCGGTTAAAATCACAATTATGGAACGTAAAAGCTGACGTTTACATAGCTGTTGAAAAGACGTGCGTGGAAAAGCGTGGTATTTACCGACGTTTGAGCGTTCTAGCTTAGACAAGCACGGGCTAAACAAACCGTGATCCAATCAGTGGTACGGAAAATAATGAAGCGAGCAAAAAAAGACAAGGAAGACAACGAAATGCGCGATTCTGAGTAAACTCAGACAGTCCAAGTGGGTGATGATCATGATCAGACGACCTCCAATGATCAACCAGCTGGACCATACGAAAAATAGGCCATAAAAATGGCGCGGTTCTCTGTACCTAAAAGTTGCAACATACTGCGCGGCGTCTGAGGTACACATATGCTGCAAATTTGAGCTAAGCGAATGGAACTCACAAACCATATATTGTAACATGACAGTTTTGTTAAGGAAAACACGGACAAAAAAAGCGAGACTATGTTGTGAACCAAGCTTTAGGAGACAAGGCGGAACGATCTAACGTACCTATTTTGTAAGTTTTGTTTCTAAGTAAATACTGTAAAAATGTTGTATGAGAGAGTAGCGATGGTAGTTCTCAACAGACAGAGAATCAACTCTATTAGAAAAAAGAAACAGTAGAGGAGCCAAAGATTTGAAAATCTAACCACCCCGACGGTTGTTACGAAGGCAACGAGAAGATACAAGATAGTAGTTGCAAATATAAGCTTAGCGATGCAAAGTAAACTACAGAAGCAATGCCTACATGTTTGAAGGAGCCAAAACTAGGAAAAATCCCATCTACTGTGTTACTATAAGATGGCAGTCCAGAATAAAAATTGAACATCATTAATCACAGTTGTGGAATTCCCATAAATTTCTCAGTTAACTACTTTTGAGAAGAACCATTATACTAGAGTTTTGTTTATGTCAGAACTCGTCAGCAGGGTATATAATTGCCACATGAGGGAATAGAACTCCGGCTGATACGAGTATCGAACGAAAGCGTGTCTGGGATTCAATTAATAGCAGTGGCAGATGTGCACAATTGACGAGCTCTGACAAGAGTAAAACTCGAGTCCGGTGCTTCGTTTCAAAAGGGATCAACTGAAAAGTTCATGTTAATGTGACATCTGCAACCGTTTGTGAGTAATATCAATTTATATAATCCAACATTCTCCCCTACTCATTAGAAGTCAAAAATAATTTATGAGTATCGCAACTATCAGCATTTACGTGAATAAAAGATCGTTTCTACGCGCGCTAAAAGATAGGTACTCTAGCTCAAAGTAGTAGTTCACAGCATGTAAATAAGTGAGAGGTGAATTGGTTAACTTTAGTGGAAAGAACAACAAAAATGTCCACATTGACGTGCTCCAGATTTATCTGTTACCGCCAATAAGTGGGATAAAAGAAACAATTTCGCAAATGAACAAAACGGCGCTACATATGTTGCACCGTAGATCAACCTTCTAGGTTACATTTATCTGCAATCCTATAGTCGGTGTTTACGCGATCAGAATCCAATTGAACGCATGTGTAAGACTGACTGGAATACGGCGACCGTAATTCTAATTTCCATCGACTTATCAAACTATTGTACGGAATGTAATGGTGCAACTGGTTACGGGGCAAAAACTGAACAAGATAATGTTCAAATTTTGAGTTTAATACAGCAGGAGATGGTTTTTGAAACACAGTGTAAACTTTGACATAGTCGTTCCAAGATAACTAGGCAAATAATTCGCCGGCGTGGAGTTGGGTCTGTCCAACACCCAAAGCATAAGAGGTCGTGTTCAACCCAATGAGCTAAACGAGAATTATAAACGAAAAGGATAGGAATCGATCTGAGTGAAAGAATGACATATTTGCAACATTATGTGTCTGTCCAAAGTTGTTAGAACCAACGTGACACATAAATCATTTTTATTACAGGTACACCGTGACTAACTATAACACTGCTTGCATGACCCTAGTAAATCTAAACCTTAGCTCGTCCAAGACGAGAGAATTCGACAGATTACTCCAGCAGGTCAGAAGCAAAGCAACCATACATCTATTTGAACTAGAACAAACAAAGAAGGGTTCACTAGTCGACCGACTTTTGCAAAAGGTGTATACACTGAAACTAGGAAAAGATGAACGAGTAAAATATCACGATCAATTTCGTTAGATACTGTACATTTATTAAAAAATGTATCTAGATTTTAGGTAGGAAACTACAAGACACTATCAAAAGACTGTTAGATGACCAGAAGAAATTAGCCTGAAACAGGAGATTTAACAGCAATAGAAACGAATAGCAAGACTGAACTAATCACACGGAACAAGACAAAGAAGTAACCTATGAAAAAGACAAGACTAGTCAAAGTGGAATGAACTTATTTTAATTTAGTCACATGAGCCCCAGTATATCCGCCACTTAGTATGAGGTGACTAAAATAATAAAACTAGCATGTGCACATTAAAAAATACAGAACATGTGACATACCGAGTGGAATCGACGGCAAGACGAGACACTGGGCAAAATCCTCAAAACAGCTAGGAGCGGCATATCTGGAAATGATCTGTTTCAAACTGGCAGCCCGTTCCTCATAACTTATACAATAAATAGTTAAGGACGTGCGAGCACACACACACACAGAGGTGAGAGAACAAGGGATGTGTAACATGTTCTTGATAATCGAAAAGACAACAACAATGAAACAGAAATTTTTGTTCAATTTTCGTTTATCTACGTAGAGGAATTGGTTGAAACATTCAAACGAACCTTCTGCATAGGAAAGCCAGTAAAACAAACGAGTAAATAAAACCTTGATAGATGAGAGCTGACTATTCAACAAGTCGAATAGAAAACTTGCATGGAAACCATTCATCGTTGGACCATAACAACCAGGATACAGCGCGCTATCCTAACAAGTACTGGTCAGTAGGCGAGAACAAAACAGCGGAAACTATGACAACATGTAACGGTTCAATGCCTCATCATGTGACAAAAGTCGTCTGAAAACGGACGCCGACAGATTCACGTATTGTTGTGAACAATTTCGTCAACCCAGAGAGAACAATTAAAAGTATGGTTTAGACATAAATATCACAGCCACCGATGAGTACTATGGTTGTTTGTTTCGTGTTGAATGTTACGCATATTTGACAGCAGCCGTCAGATTTAAATGAATTTCCACTGGAGATCACTTCGCAGAGATATTAGATTTGATGTTCGTCCACTGATTAAACTCTACACTTAGTGTATATGTTTGACAGGATTAGAATTTACATTCCGATCCTCGTGTTTGTGGGTCTAGGGTGTGTTGATCACTAGATCGAATTAGTTACAGGTCTCATCATCACTTTTGCAAAATATGGTAACACAAACAGTATTTAGTTGAGGATCAAAATTCGCCAGAAGCATAGGATCAGTTTCGTGACTGGTGCCAACCATGTTAAATGTAACCGGTGAACCTTAGTCACACAATCTACCAGACAAAAGACGGATGAGGAACTCAAAACGAAATTTTCCAAATACTGTCAATGTATATAACCAACGTGGGCGGGCCGTCCAAACCCATCATCATAGCATCATCATAGACAGCAATACATCAGTGGTTCACACTGATGCTTAACTGCTACACAATTATGAAGAAGAAGAAACAAACCCTGTTTAGGAAGAGAGAAGAAAAAAGAGGGAGGGAAGGGGACCTAACTACGAAAAAAGAGCTACGTCTACATTCAAACA
>JTDE01001349.1:53742-72029 GCA_014338405.1 Paragonimus skrjabini miyazakii | reverse complement strand
CGGATCAAAACAGTACACAAGCCCGACCACCTCGCCAAGGTAGCAGTATAGGTCGCATATGCATTACGAATATATGAACCAATGAATATGTGAAAGTTTATGCGATCGACGAAATGAACTGAACAGTTTGAGTGTGCATATACGAAATTAGTTGTACCACCGGTGATTAACACATCAATCCTCTTTCTTCTGTCTCAACTCAAATGAAGACAGACTAATGGAAGTAACTGGGTAACGAGCATACACCGTGTTCAGTTGTTACAAAGGACGCATCAATTAGCAAAGAATGGGAACAGTCTCATCTCAAGCAAACCCAGCGCGTTTGTGGTTCTGATGTCTGACCAAAAGCATTCTAACGAAATGTTGTGCACTTTTCAGTTCGGACAGTAACGACAACAAGAGATTGATTACTTGGAGTTTTTATGGCACAGGTCGAAGTCCAGATATTGAATGATCACCAAAACAAATGGTGTGTGCGACGCGATAAGGTGTTCGACTGTATGCATGGCAAAATGCTGGATCTTCATACAAAGGTATACATGTGCATATAAATGGTTGTGTTCAACTTGTTTCAAAGACACAGCCGCTCAACGTATGAAAGAAATCTAATCGGGTGGAACTATTCATCACCTGTTGGTCCTTTATTACGACCAGAGGAACACATCAAAACAATAGTCAAGATAGGTGTACGCACACAAATCTTTAGCACACATGACTAAAACAAAACAACACACAGAAGTTTACCTGAAACCGCTCGTTGTAGTGTTGCTGATTCTGTTGTGGACTCCTGAGCGCAAGAAAATGGATTGGAATTGAACAGGTCAGTGGCAAACGAACGTCGCAATCGCGGTGAGCCATTCGGGTTGGAAAGGAAAGGAGTCGTACCAACGTGGGTAGGCAAGGTCAAGCAGGTGAGCAAGACCGATCCATTCAGAGCGAACAGTTGACAGTTACCGTTTTTCAGTGTTGACAGGCTAAGCTCGGCGACTTCGGTCGAATTAAAGTCGCTCTGATCTGTAGCTTGATCATGATGCTCCTGGATAAGCGTATTCAATTGTGCGCCATGGTTGTCCTGAAATGAATGAGTAGGGAAGACTGGTGAAAATATATAACAGCATGAGTAAGCACATGTGAAGAACGCCGTTGTTTATGCACAGCAATGAGTATGTTTTGTATGCGCGATCAAATGCAGGTACATATAACTGTGTTAACCTCTGAGTCATAGTCGTGGAACATGGACTCAACTCTTGAGAAACTAATGGAGCATATAACATATTTTCTGAAATTATGATGATCAGCTTTTGAAGAAATGGGGGCTATTCGAGGGTCCATACACTACATATGTTTTGCATGCGTCTGTGCATAAACATCTGTAAAACTAATATGAAAATGCGCGTGCTGTGGCAGGCTTAATGGAATGATACCATTAAAACGTTGCATGGAGACATGCCATAATCATAAAACGACATACCAAGGGATAGTGATTCAAATGGTTCAGCAAATGACATAGAGCGACACGTGCGGCCAACCGAATGGATTGTACAGGTTGAGCCCAAGGTTCGCCCAATTGTTGATAACCGGACCATGGATGTCCGTAACTCGACATGATAAAAGACCGGATAGTTAACGATGACGTATCCAGGCGGCCTTTGGGGGTCTGATGGACAAAAATATAACGTTATGAAATAAACAATGAAGTTAACATGTAAATGGGTTAGAAACGTAAGCATCAGCATCCGCAGTTTATACAGTAGGGTGTGTGGTCGATATTCACCGGGTACGCGCACCTGACTAATAGCAACGGAGCCGAAACAGGTGTTTCCAGTGAATTTTGCTCAGTAAACATAACATTTATATTACCTTAATAAGTAAAACGATAACGGACCGCTTCATTATATATATACATATATATATATATAATGAGGCGGTCCGTTATCGTTCTACATAGTAAGGTAATATAAATGTTAGCTGTGACAAACAATTTTCCTGTCAGTAGAAAATAACACTGTACATATTACATTCAACGGTTTCCTGTATTAGAGAGAAACGGATCGGAACAACTAGACAAATATTGCAGTCTACTGCTTAGCCAAACATTACAATAGCTGTTTAGGAGGATAGCAATAAAATCAAGTACATCAGCAAACTCCAACACAAAAATAGAATTATTCAGTGTTTCCTGAGCCAATGGTGATAATCACAAAAACTCTGCACCACGTTGAAACGTACCGAGAACGCTTCGAAATTCAAGGGGATGTTGCACTCAGAAGAAAAGCTCGCCAGAGGATCGGTAATACGGTAATCAGTCGCTTTGTTTTCACAGATTGAGGATCCATCTGAGACTGTGGTTGGCGGTACGGCTGCAGAAGACGAAGTGCCACACAAGACCGTATACAGTGCACTGAACACCGAGAAAACAACACTCCTACACACCGTGTCAGAAGCGATCAAATGTTCCTCAATGGGCAATTGGGACGTAGTGAGTAATAAATCCAGAGGTAAACGCAAGGACCACTCGGTGATGGCCAGTATAAAAGTTACAAGTAGCTGCAATGAAAACGAAAAGTGTGCACATGAAACATACTAAACAACAATAAACACAGAAAAACCCAGTAAACTAATAACATAAATGAAATATAGGAATAAAACCACGAAACCGTCGGATTTGGTCATTTTTTCAAACAAGAGCTTCATCCTTTTCCATGTAAGAGCTAAAAAAAGTCACATTGGAAGCTGTTCTGAGACGAACACTATATTTACCTTGTTATAACGTATAGATTAAAGATAAGTTAGACGAGATGGACGGCTTACAAGAAGAATATGAGGGACAGCTGGACACAGGGTGCTATCGTTTTCACCATCCTAGCACAACAATAGTAGTTCACACTGATGGTTATGTCATAAAAACACGACTGGTGTGAACAGTAAAAAAAAGTTTAGTCGTTTACCGACAGACAACCGTTGAAAGTTACCTGAGAAAGCTGAACGCAAGCACCATTTTACATGGCCGATGTGTCTTCACTTCCGTTGTCAGTAGTGTACGGCTAGTTTCTTTGTTGACATGTTTTACACAGTAAATATACATGTTTCTAGTTGTCCTTTCCAGTTTTGCAGACGTTCCGGAATGCTATGAGACTTAGCAGTCGAGTCATTCCTATCAATTCAGTTTAATATCTGTTGTGCCTAATTCACTTAACAGCCTGGAAATAGACTTCTAAGTTGCAACAAGCCTGTGAGAGTCAGTGTGGGTTTTTCATCTGTGTTTAACAGCACGTCGGTGGTCACGGTCAGTCGCACGGTGATGACAGTGACCTGGATATGGTAGTGACTCTTTTAAGCCATTCAATCTTCATACGGAAGACGACAATGCTGCAACCATAAAAATGGTTTTACTGTGCCCACAGAGAATTGTAGCATATTAGTTAGGCACTTCAAAGCAACAAGTAGTTGCTTTTCGACTGGCTGGTCCGTTCTGGCCAGCTCGAAACGGTGTCACCTAAAAGTGACGGGAACATAGTCAGAATAGCGCAAATTTGTACACTATATCGAAGTAGCAAAACAGGTTGTCTATCTGAGCGTTATCAAACAGGCCAATAGACAATGTAAGCTCCAAAAGTCTAAATATCCGTTATTGGGGTAGGAAGCTTAACTAAAACAACCACTGAGGGGCCAAAGTGCCAACACTTTTGTAGATGCTACCCATGCGACTGTCTGGAGATTTCGACGTTTTTATTAGGTCTGATCAATGCTGAAACCTCTTTGAGTGTCAACATTAACATTTGTCCTAACAGGCTGGACTCCAGCTTCTGACTGGTTACGCTGTAGTGTAAAAACCAGCTGTAATCAGGAAACCACCCCAGTCCAATTCCATTAAACTGAAAACATTTTTCTTTCTCATGTTTGACTAGTGCGCATGGCTATCAACACGGTAAGAGGGGAATGATAAGGGACGGCCAGTACATAATGTGGAGACGAGAAAAGAAACAGGACTTCACAATAAGCGCCTTTAGATGGGATTAGAAGGGAAGTGTGCAACTGCGGTCTCAGAAATGGAAATGCAGATCAGTATCACCTAGATCCAACTACCACCAATTATGTGTACACCATATTTGATATGCATGTTATACTAACAAACGTCGTGTGAAACTAATAAATTCGGAAAGCATTTACTGAAGTGTGATAAAACTCTGTTATACGGAATACACCAACCGATGAATCGTCAAACGCTAACTACACTGCGTGAGTTTGAGCAATTTGAAAATGTCTATTTCAGTAGTATCCATCAAGTTGAAGATACGAGAACAAATATTACAAAATGGATAAGCTAAATTTGTCTAACAAGGTCTCGTCAATAAGAAGTACCCAAAAATGGATATACTAAAGGATTTGGTTGGTGACTGAGTCCTGGGCATCACTCACAAACTGACAATTCAGCCGCGATTGGTGTGGAGTCAAGATCGCAGTGATCAACAGGGTTGTGACACGGAGGACTGGCTAGGGTTCAAACCTCAGCCGTGGTAAGAACATATAGTGATGACGAGTTTCGAAAAAGAAGCATTTGAGTGTAATACAGCTTTTTGAGATGAAAAGTCTGAAAAGTCCGTGAACGCGAAGTCCGTGGTCAACTGAAAGTGATAATCAATTTGTTTGTACTCAGACAGACTAGGGAAAACACAGAAGAGATGTAATGAAAGAGGGTCTAACGATTTCAGTGAACCACAGAGACGCCCAGACCAACAAAAGTATCGGTCATCATTGACCATACAAAACGACAAGCAGACATTAGCGAAACTCCAGAAAACTGGTTTGATAGGAACATATGCTCTGATCATTATACTCACTCTTCTATCCAATGGATGCACTTTATCCAATTTGATTGAAGACCAAACAACTCCGAGGGTCCACGTCAATGTCTGAAAAAAAGAAGTTCCGATTAGAATTGCCTTCAAGGAACAAGGCGACTAACAACAAGAACGGCGAAGGTAAATAATAACAGCCTTAGAAGTTTGTTTGTTTGTGTGTGTGTGTGCATATTTACGAAGGGTTCTATTCAAGCCGGAAAGAGCCACAACAGCATTAAGTGGCTAGCTTATGTAAAGTTCAAAAGGTTACGTTGCAAAAGGTACTCAGATCTTTGAACAACTGGGAAAAATATGAAAATAACCACATTGATAATCTGAAGGGATAGGTTTTTAAAAAGTAAGATCTGCAGTCCGTGAGGGTGAAAACCGCGATTGACTGATAATAGTGAGAAGTCAATATTGCAAAAAGCTGTTTTCGGTTATTCTCATCAGGCCATTACAATTACATGGGGATTGCATAGGGAAAATAGTGACTTGAAAAGTACACATCACAAACAATATGAAGGCCATGGTCCGTAGGAAGTCGTCAGATAGGTAAAAGAATGTGAAATAATGACCGTCAATAGCACAGAGAAAGCGTTCCAGTTGGAGCAATTAAGCTTCGTGGTTCACTGACAAGCTCACGAACTTTGGGCTTTGGTAGTTATGCCTCAAGTGTGAACGACAGATAACGCGGTAAGATTATGCATTTATTGTCCCTTTTTCGTCCTATTTCAACTCCCAAAATTCATGCCTTTCTCGTACCTTCAGGTGGCAACCGTTTATCAAAACCAAGACAACCAGTAAATATTGGTGCATTCGAATTCGTCACTCTCCGACAAGTTAACAAGCACGTTACAGTGGTAAATACCTTCACAGATCAGGAGCATGACGGGTGCTGTATTTAGAGGATGTAAGTGTACGATTCTCCAAATAACTGTCGATCAAAGGAACTCCGGTGGCATCCAAGCCGTATCCTCCAGTCAAGCTAGAGAACGAATCGCACTGAGTTCAAAAGCAGAATAATGCTTGCTATATCGGATGAAAATGAGCGGTCGTTTGCGCGCTGTAAGATGAAACACACCCGTTAATATCTGGCAAGAGGCACTTCGTGACCAGTGCTTGTTAACAACTATCACCGTTTCCGAAAATAGCGTTCGAAGGCCATATAACAACAATACCGGTATCAGTCTAAAATCTAATTCATACAAGTCATTCAACAGCCCTATATTGTGTGGGCACACTAAACTCACAGAATGTCAGATACAACACTAATGAGGAAGACCACCCGAGGTGGCTGAAACGTACAGTATTAAAACTTGCTTATAAAGTTGTGTTATTCTCAATCGATTTACTAATAACACGCTAAACACAACGCCCAACCTATTTGACTTCTGATGAGTAGTCGGGGATTTGGTTAATTTTCAAGTTGAACATCACCCACAATTGATCGCAGCTGTCGCATCCCCATAGACTTTCCAGTCGGCCCCTTTCGAAAAGAAGCACTAGACTCAAGTTTCGCTCTCATTAGAGCTCGTCAGTAGTGCATATCATCGCCACCGCCGGGACTTGAACCACCTAGCAGGTTTAATGAGATCGGAGATCTCGACCTGTCTAGGAAGTCCTAATCGCGGGGTTATCGATTGGAGTTAACAGACAGTAACTGTGTCTCCATTTCGAGACGATCGGGCAACCTGATCATTACTCACAAGCGAAAGTGGTTGGGCGTTCACATATGATAATTCGGTCGTGCCTAACGTGAGGTCAATGGCGCAGTGGTAAACACGGTTGCCTCATGAACAGCATCTCCGTGGTTCAAGTCCCGACGGTGGCGATGATATGCACTACTGACGAGCTCTATTTGACTTCATTCGTTCTAAATGTGGTGTGGATATCTTACGACGTTCGGTTGTCTTTGAGAGAAAGAGTGTATAATGCTTGTGTGTGTTCAGTCTTACTCATCGATCCGTAAACATGATCCGTTCCTGACGAAGGTAATAACAAACTTGCTGTTTTTAGCCATGGCTGTCTCCATCAACTAGCCAACATCAAGCGGGATGATTGCACTAGCAGATTGGCCGATCACCAGCCCGTATTCCAGAATGCTCAGGGTGCACGAGCGATTGGTCAACCAGTCAGATTGTACAGTGAATGATGGTCGGGGTCGCGTACCACGCATGCCAGCCGTACTTGGCGTTGTACACTTAGAACATCAGCAGCTGGGTAAAACCGCACGGCGGTCGAGCATCGGCATGGCCATAAAGCATAGGGCTGCTGTCTGTTCCACTGAGTAACGTGGTGGGTGTCACCTGCGCGGCCGGTGTCGTCGTGATCACTCAAGTGGCTGGCTAGAAACACTATCCGGGATGGCAGTGCACCATAGTCGATGGGGTTCCCGCGTCCATATGTTACTGTTTGGCAATGCTTCATCAATTTTTATTCTTTTCGGTAAATCTGTTTTTGTTTTAGGCTATGACACTTTGTTGTTCTGGTGAGATTCAGTCTGAGCCACAGTACCTTCTGGTCAGGCTCGTGAGTGTTGTGACTGAATGAATGCAGTTTACTATTTCTGAGCAAAACGCACACCAACATCAAGGCACCTAGTCAATCTAGCATACAGCTTATGGAAAGCGTTAAGAACTTTGCCTTTCAGGACTTCAACCATTCTCGCTACTCGACCTTGGTAATACTACCATCAAGGTTTAATAACTCTGACGGTATCGAGACGATGTGTGATTGACTAATGATACGGCAAC
Organism: Paragonimus skrjabini miyazakii; assembly: GCA_014338405.1. Taxonomy (NCBI): domain Eukaryota; kingdom Metazoa; phylum Platyhelminthes; class Trematoda; order Plagiorchiida; family Troglotrematidae; genus Paragonimus; species Paragonimus skrjabini miyazakii. The sequence goes on along the minus strand of JTDE01001349.1, from coordinate 64,432 downwards.
AAAATCTAGCGCGTAGTCCGATATTTGGATGACAATACGTTGAACATTAATTATACCTGGTAGTAAATTAAGAAAAACGGTGCAGGATTTTGGCCAACACAGAGAAATAAAGGAACTAAAATCCAATCATTAATGATCATACCTGACAGATCATTGCTACTTTTTGCAGTGAATCAGGCAAAACATTTATTTGAATGCGAAAACTTATTTAAAAAAAGAAGAATGGCAAGATAACTGAAAATAGGAAGGTCAACGTTAAGGGGTGCAGACTGAGTCTACCAAGGGAACGGAAATTCAGAGGGACTACTTCGTTCAAAGGCCATAAACTAGGTCAAACAGAGTCTAGATAAGGTTCTTCAACGAATATGTCCGTCAGTAATTGGTCTTGATTATAGTTTAAACCATCGTCCAGTAAAACAGTTGTAGGTGAAGCGACAACAAGGACAAAGAAACAATGAACGATAGATTCAGGGACTGGGACCGACTAACTTAAGACTGCAGTCTATACGCCAAAGTTCAATGGTATGTGGAACGTCACGTGACCCGGGATTAGTAAATGACAGTGTCTGAGTTAGTGGAACTGAATGTTTAGTGTTTGTATAGCCTGTGAACACGTCGTTGCGTGACCGTCTCGTAACAACTGTAAGACGCTAACAGCCATGTCGAGTAACTTGGAGTACGACAGAAGCTAAACTGACAAAAGAAACAGACTGTCTCGAATCAATGAAGATGATGGATTTGGTTAAAGGTTAAGAGTTGACTTTTGTTTACGGCCCAGCCGTATTCTACTTCACAGTGAACCAATTACGATACTTCACATTATCCACCGAATCATACGTTCGACTGATTGAACCACATACACTAACAATGTTACATACAGGGTTGTGAGACACATCACAACAGGAAAAACTAATCACAATTCAAACTGTTGGTTAGAATATACTTGAGACCGATTGAGTACTCGAAATTTCAGAACAGCTTGCGAACAATCGGTGATTTGTTTTAATGGCGACGAAGAAGCTTTTATGTCAAAAGTGAAGCGTTACCAATAAAACTAATTACCGATTATCCACAAGTCGTTCTGAAATTATAACCACGGTTCAGTTGTTAAAGTGTGTCGTATGCCCCAACCAGACTCAGTTATGAAGGTTACTCCCGAGAAGAGTTGAAGAACACTAAGACTACATGTTATCAATACAGAAATTAAACAGGTAGGACCTTCGTGTATTGTGAGAAGGTATGTACATATATATGGAACTCGTTTGACAAAATGTGACACAGCAGGAAGACCTAACAATAAGAAATAGTGCACTGGAAATCGCCATGCAAAGATGAACAAACACGGTGAGAAATACCCTCCCCTTCAGTTAGCCAGTGGGACAAAAAATGAACAGCCTCTAGGTTCTAGCGTTTATATGTACGCATCTATAATAATCAGAATGAATTTTTCAACGGTTGGATCAATAGAAAACATGCTCATTGTGTTTCTGAATAACTGTAGAGGAAAGCAGACTCACTCGGATAATAAGCAAAGGTAATTTGGGCATTCGATCCAGAAAAAGGTCGCCAAAATGTGCCAACATGTAAACCATTTCCACGGCGACTAAAGCCACTGAGTGGTCTTGAAATCGCATCATCCCCATTAACACCAAAATTGCTTCCATGGGGAAATTGATGGTATCTTGTGATTTCTTCATGTGAAGAAGCTCTATCACACAATGCATCGCAAGAGCAGCGAGGGCTAGACATCGAGTCTCAGCATTCGGATTACACAGTGTGGTTTGAACAAGGCTATTCAGTAGACGTGACTGACAATGGAAATGGTAAACAGAATTGATTTAGACACGATAGGCTGAAAATTTGCTACTTTGTCTTGTTTATCTAATTAAATAGTTTCTTTTTTACTGATGTAGGAATACGAGATGGACACGTAAGTCGTAACTTGTTTGGAAATTGACAAGGTTTTTCCTATCAGTTACACCCAAATAACGTCCAACAGAAACAACTGATGTTTAGGGCGTAAGAGTGAAGAATGTGGACAGAATAGGGGAACTTTGAACAAGGATGGTTATGAACAGACAGTTATCTAACGTTCAAGAATTATAAACAACATGAAAACCGATTGTGCTAATGAATGCAATTCTATTCATTCGCTCATCTCTAACTCACAAGCAATAACATTTGAGCACAACGCAACAACTGAGTGAATTTCGTATTGAAGGATGTCTGTTGTTTGACATACGTTATGTCACGAAGTATGGAATCAATAACACAATGGCTGTGGACAACGTAAACTGTAGCATTCAACCATTCCAACAGAAATGTTTGGAAAACCAACACATATATCGACTGTTCGCGCTACAGTTCATGTTAGTACCGAATGATGCACTGATTGCAGTTAACATAACAAAATGCTTTTTCCGCTAGGTCAAACGTAGATGTTGAACATTGCTTTGTCAAAAGAGACGGAGAGTGCCAGTCGACGATTAGCCACCATGTAGATCATACACAATAATTTCATACTGCTTCCATGCCAGACATATTGTGATAAGTTAGTATACAGTGCTCGACTTGACAGTGACCATTCTCAAGGAATATAGGAATCCGTCGAGCCAAGGGGGTTGAATGTAAAAGAGGGACTAGTACTTGGATGATATAACAGTCGGATACTTATATTTAGGGTATGATAAATCACCGCTGGTTATAGACGCTATCCGAGATGGCAGTGTGTCGCAGTCAATGGCGTACCTGTCGTTCTTGTTGTACAGTCACCAAGTGTTTGTGACTTAATAGTTGTCGTCCAGAGGGTACGCAACCAAACCATATGGGAGATGGGCAACGTTTTTCAACAAGTTGAGGTTTCTTTTCAGTAGGAAAAATCTCAACGTGTAAGCATATATTGAAGTGCTAATTCAAATGTGATGTCTCCACTTCTTGTTCGTCAGTTTCCTATCACCGGTCTTCTTCAACGTCTTCAATGCGTGGGATGAAAATACATAATTGAAGAGAGAGATCATAAAACAGGCTAACTTACAAAATGCTGTGTACCCATTACATGTGGGACTAGCTAGCAGCAGCAACGAGAAAACGGCATTATTAAATCCTTTTAAATCAGGTGATCTTCCTTCAGATCACTTGCTGTTAAGACAGGAAAAACACACTTCTTAAAGCGAGACTGAACCATTGAGGCATTCATGGCATTACAATAAACGACTACCCAGCAGATCGCATCAAGCAAACGTACCTGAAAAAAAGCAACGCAGAGGCTGACAGATGGATCTTACTCTTTTGGATATATCAATCACCATCTCCACCAAAATCAGAATTTTTGAAAGTGACAAGAAGGTTCTTTCAGCACTCCCATTTCATAGAAAGATGTAAGCCGAAGTAACAGCAGCAGCAGAAGCCGCCCTTTCTTCACGGACGTTCTCATCACGAATGACATGCTACCTCGACAATTATACTTAAGCGAAAGACTTCTGTTCTCCTCTTTCACATTAAGTTCAGTGAGAATCTGTGCTGCATCCTTAAATAATGTTGGCGCAGCTCAACCCCAGCGAAACATCAAATCATATTCATTTTGGATCTTCTCGTAGTCCAGATCAACTGAGGAGGGGTTGTTCCAGCTAATCATTCATCTCAAATCTTACCCAACCGAGATCGGAGTAAGACTAAACACATATTAAAAGCAAGTTTGCTGAATCGTCCAGTGCATATGAATCATTAGCATGCACTCACCCGTGGAAAGTCTTACACATCGAGGCTGCGATTATCAGGCTCTACATATCTGATTGCGACGGAAACAAACATGAAACACAGTAGTGAGAGTGAGGAAAACTACTGCGATGGTGGTGGCTGTAAGCGGGTTGCATATTTCAAATGTAGTCACCATAGGGGTTGGGTACGTGACTTTTCAATATTACACATATCTTGTGGAATACATACTGGTTCTTAAAAAGTGGTCACATACCCCATAAATGAGAAAGTTGAATTTGGATCAGTTGATAAGTATTAGAAATAAATTTATTCACGTACCGTTCGCAAGTGTTCCGCTGGGACAAACCATGATACTCAGTTTGAGTAGTATGATTGATTACACTCAGTATAGTTTCTGTTAGACATGGCAGCTTGTGAACATAGCTCAGACAAGCAGAGTGAGCATGCCGGACCAAGGAATCAATCACTTCAATGTCATTCTCTATTTTCTCAGCTGATTGAAACATCCTGTAATATTCAAGGTATGATTGCCTATTGTGGGCATATATACTCTACAGTCATTGGTTCTCTGTAAGAGACCCAAAGTAAGAGCACAAGGGGCGTTCGAACTAGTTACCGAGGGAACGGCAAACGTCACCAATACCACGGAATAATCGAGAGTCCCAAAAACTATGAGAACCACAATATGAAGAATGAAAACTGGAGGGGAAATCGTTCAATGACCACCATACGCAGAGTAACAAATAACGACTCCATGCGACGACCGGGTAGTACAGTAATACCAACAAGAAGTAACAGATCACTCACCGGAAGTTCATCACACTTTATCAGCTGTATGGAATCCACAGCATCCGCGTCCAGACATTCAAGTGATCCGAAATGATGCGGGTAACACAAAAGGGACGTGAGCATCATAAGTGCTTCTGTGTGCGGGAGCTTGGAAAACAAAAGAAATTCATTTGAAGTGCGCAGCTTATGATCGCAAAAAGAACAGAAAGAGACGGAGTGGCTCAACTCATCCTGACTCCAGCCAATGAGCAGCCTACGACAGCTACAACAGACTAAAAGTAGGCAGTGTAACCACATCATCCTCATCAAAGACAGCAATGAATCAGAGGCTCACATCGAAACTCGACTATCATACAGTTATGAAGGAAGAAAGAAGCCCTAACCGGAGAGTAACAGACATGGGAAGGGTGGGATCAAAACATTAAAACCACTTGTATTCAGAAGCAAACATTTAAGATCAATGTGCCCTACAAGTTGCAAACAAAAACTCGGCCTGTAATCGAGGGTAAAGTGTTATCACATAGACAGTTTCCTTTCGATTTTCACTACCCCATGGGATTGATTGCACTTACTTTACAGACAACTTCACCAAACAGCAACATTCACGTCACTGAACATGATTGGTCCCTTTCTCACCAAACGTTTCAAGCAACCGACTCAATCAGTCGCAGAAGACCTAACCTCAGAGATAAGTCCAACAAACCATTTTGTAAATCTCGCTATCAATGATCAACCGCTTTAAGGAAAAAAGGACAGAGTTCCGTGGAAGGATACTGGAAAATGTCATAATTACCTGTGTTAGTAAATAAAACTCACCTCTTTGCCAAAACTATCTTCACCGAGCACTACACTAATCCCTTTGAGAAAATCCAACAACAGGATATGCGATGCTGGCAGTTCTGATGAGAAGAAGCGCATGCCGCAGGACCGTATAACTTCGTGAATGAACTGCTGAAAGTGAACATGGGGATAGGACAAAAGATTTTCCGAACAGCCCCAACATTCATAAAAAAAAGGATGGGAAGTTCAGTTCAACGAAACAGGTGGTAAGTTAGAAGTAAAAAAATATCACCGGGGACACGCAAAATGAGTCCACGGTAAAACGGTCATAAAACTCGCAATTCGGTAAGGACAAGACACGTTGAGGAACATGTTTATTGCGAAAGCAAACAGCACAACATGCAGATTTCAATCCATGGTTGACATTATTCGTTTTTATCGTGCTCAAGTCAACAAGCAGTGTTACAATGATATTACCACTTGAAGTAGTTTGAATGGTTGTTTTTGATTATGAAGAGTATAGCTACGACCAACGGATTGAGCAATGATAATAGGAACCAAGAAAAAGAAACTACGAAGTTACGTTGCCAGTTTTTCCTAAACAACGGCTGTTAACCGAGAGTGCGAAAAACAAAACAATCCAGTCGTGTAGCGCAATTTGAACAACAAAAATATCATAAGCCATTGAGACGAAAACTAACCTGATCGGATCCAGCCAGATATCGATGTAAAACGTTGTAATACTGAGCAATCACCTCATCATTGATCGGCCTATCTGGAGGGCGAATGATTGCTTCAGTGAGTGTTCGAAGGGCAGACAGCTTAACGAGGTCCACCCGATCTGAGTGTCCTAAAATCTAAAAGCGTATTCATATGAATCATGTATCATCAACTAAATTCGAGTGTGATAAGGACCAACCTAAAGATGTAATTATTGCTAGCAGTCACCAACATGATTGGTCTCATTCAATGTACAAAAATGAACAGAAAAAGCGAGTAAGGAAGAAAGAACAAACTACGTATGGAACCAGCAAACTCACCCATACCCTAGAAATGCAACTGGTACGGCATATAAATGCAAACAGGACCATATGTCCACAAAGGCAAATTTGGTAAGTACATTACGGAATACAAATGTCGTAACTAATTTGGTAAGCGGTGCTCGCGATTTGGTATTCGTGTTTCTGGGTCTATGCTAGTTCACAGGGATGGTGGCCACATCTGGCATCACTCAAATTAAGCGAGTTGAGTGGTGCAAATTACCAACGCAGTTGCACGTTTCTACGCATCGAGGCTAGCAAGTGATCATCAAGCGTTGCTAACGCGGATCAATCCTAATAGATAAAGAGCGCAGCGATTTCGAAAGGATGGACGACAGGCCCGACAGATTATGCAAACGTGCGGCAAACGGATAGGATAACAGGATTAAACGGGGACTTTTGGAAGTAGACATCGAGAGAATACACTTCGTGCGAAGAGTCCAGGAAGGACTAAGACAGTGAATCCATCTACACGTGGATTGAAATTACATGAGCCACGCTAGTTACCTGCATCTGCTTGTACGCCGTGACAGTGAGTGTACAACAGAGGCATGAGAACCAGACACCCAAGAGTGTGTCCAACTTTCATATGAAATCTACACAAAGACAACGCCGAATTGAGTCACCGTATGAGTGGGGTCCAATATACAATCAGGTTAATTTGACTAATGAACATGAGTTCACCCCGTTATATAGCTCAGTTTTTAGTTTTTATATCAAGCAACCAATAATCTCGTACAAGAATCCGCCCATCACAGTGTTCAAGATAACAGAGGTACTTTCCATGCACGGTTAGCCAACTGGATTAAAAGGAAATGAGTGGCAACACTGAACGTAACAGTCGCCGAAAAGTTCAAAGCGAAATGCAGAATTTGCAACCTGTGCTAGTCAGTATATTAGTCATATCCAGTCACTACAAGTATTTGCGACCAATTCAGTTGCACGAAACTAAAACAAGAACCGGATTACAACAGACTGGGAGAAGTCTTTGAAACAACCTGGAACAGCATGCTCACACCCCGCGCAAGTGATGGGAAATTTAGGTCGGAACAAACTGAATACTAACCACGACCGATCACAGCCTTCGTAGCTCAAAATCTTTCGAAAGGAAACACAAGATGAATGTTTTCCTGTCATGAGAAGTCGTCAGCAGTACATATCCATACCATGACCTGCATTTCAACCACGGTCTAGGTTCTCTTAAAGCAGCCGTGTTGACCAATGCACTACAGACCTCACACTAAACGCGCCTGAACTATTGCGTATAAGCGTTCAACCAAAACAAAACTCAAATTCAGTGGATTTTTTGAAGGAACCAAGTGGAACTCTTATAAGGATGCGAAAGATCAAAGCAAAGGAAGTAGCACAAGCCCGTAAAATCATTGCTCAATTTTTGCTACTACACCTGAAACATATCACCATTCGGAATACATGGCTGTATCTTTCTGTAGGGGACTTTTGTTGTCTAATGCAAAGAGTGACTAAGTAAAATAAGGGGTTGTACCTTAAACGCAACTGAGTAGGTCAATAGATCACTAGTCCACGATCCACTGTTGACAGCAATCAGCTACCTAAACATACAACAAAGGTGGGGTCAGCAACTTATACAGTAGAACTGTGTTGGGTTATAAGTGTTTACTGTATACTGTTCTCATGAAAAATACTTGCCATTTTAACATAGAAATTCCAATTAACAGGCACGAGCACAATGCAAGTAGACCTAGCAAAAGTGGATTGGGATTGTCAGTAGCCCTGTACATTTCGAAGAAGGCGCAGTTGAAGCACAGTGAAAAATATATAACTTAAGTCGTAATTTGTAGCAGTAGCATTCAAAATGCGCAATACAGTTACATACCCATTAAGCTATGGACGTTGCGGCTATAACTCACCACATAGCATTTTTAGTGGACATCCTTGGATTGACAATCGATAATTCGCTAGTTATGAGCCCACTTCTGTGGGAAGATCAACAGGCACATGTAAACCACATTAAGTCTGAAGCCTTCTACAGCAATAAAACATTCTGAAGAGCACCAAGACTTTCACTATACAAGAATGTGGTTAAAAGTGTGGGAAGTCCGACGCGCTCTGTCGCGGTTGTGATGGACCTACGGAATTGAAAATTAATAGGGAGATAGCAGGTAAAGCCAACTTCACAACAGGCAGTGAAAGGTCTTATTCGAACTGATAAAATGTTTTTGTGTGAATATTCCGATGACGCACGGTTTGCGGATGATCAGAAATAAGGCGCAGCTGTAACACGAACTTGGAAGTAGGTCATCAAAGGGTGAATGATATCGCTTTTTCTTTTGATGGTGTGTACCTTTCTCGAATTAGTCATGCACTCAACATTTGTTGATATTTGTACTTTCGGTTATTCAATGCAGATAAACGCCAAGTCGAATTGTGTAGGAAAGTCAAAAGAGATCCTTTTTTGGCTTTATGTTCCATCGAATATAGCACTTCCAAACCGCTGAGCAAAATGTGACCGTTGTTAACAACGGATATGTTACGCAAAGTGTGAGGGGGAACGCGTGGATATGGAGCTTTAGCTTAAATGTGAGATATGGCTAAACGAATGTGTGCGTATCGGTAGTACATTGAGGATGATGTTAGTACAGATTATACAACTGGATCCAAAATATAGCAAAAATTCAGCCAAATGATTTACCTCAAACAAGGACGGTAGAATATACTCCATGGGAACGCTGTAGTCAGCAATCGGTCGTACACATTCGTTAGAAACTGGATCTAAAGGTTGATTTTGCTGAATTTTGAGGAGAACGCCAACCAATTCCGAAAAATACACGTAAACCTTTTCTAGATTGGAGACAACCTGAATTTCAGTAACGTTGCCAAGAAGACCGAGAAATCGACGCCAGCATATGACAATCGATTCTTGAGTCCATCCGCGTGCTACTCCTCCAGCAAGCAAGCAGCGGGGGACAGTAGAATCTGCGGATAAATTGCGATTGGCCTTCGTGGGAGTTTGAAGAACACCAACTTCTGTCAGGGGAAATTGAGAAGAAGAATGATATAAGCATACGAAATCAAACGGCAAACAGCACGTTAACCGCAAAGGGAGATACTATGTCACAAGGATCCCGAGGTGACCACAGTCGGCTCAATACATCATAAAACTAGAACAAAATTCAATTCACTACTAGGAATAAGCTCCGCGATAGATACAGCTAGGGTTTTATACACATGTACACCTGCGCACGATCGATGTGGGCAGTTCCTACAGGAGACACTGATATCATTTCACATCTAAACTGTCGTACAAACACTCCCATACATAGATACGCCCATGTGCGTGAGGGCAAAAGACCGAAGTAGCTTACAAGGGTTAGAATATCGACCAACATTACGAACAAGGCTCATACGGAGGTGGGGAAAGGTGGCGACAAGTGAAGCAGGTAAAATTTCACTGTTGTTTAAGGGCATAAGTTACTTCAAAAACTGAACATTAACAAAGTAGGATACGAAGACTAGCTATCACATTTGTTCATCTATAGTGGAGTCTTGGTTGATTTAAGCATGAGTCGTTGCCCAAAATTATCACGTGCTCAGTGTCAAGATAGAAAAGGAAAGAAGTGTAACTTCTGGAATTGCCGGTCAAATTAACCATCAGGCACTGACACGTACATAAACAAGGTGCGGGAAAAAATTCCAGCATTGAGTTGTCCAAGAACAATCAATGCCCTCTTATACCTGTTTTTGTACAAGCCTGAACATGTTAGAGGCTTCCCCAGAAAGGCCTTATCCAGCCCACATCGGGAATGATCCAGCGACTCGCTAAGACCAGCCATTATGTGGATACCACTAAAGCTTTTAGAAATAACTACGGAATTTCTGTCATTTAACCAAAGCGTATCGGTAGCGGCGGAAGATAGCGTTAACCAAGACTGTATTCCCACAGCATTTTGTTCGGACACTGAAACTTTTGCCGTCTCAGGTGTGGCAGAACCCATTAATTTAATAGAAAATAAACCATGACCACGTGACGTAAACTTCAGTTGGTTTAATAGTGCCCTCATTTTGGCACCCATTTCGAATACGATCTGCGATGAAACTAGTAGACCGGTTTATGTCATAGAAAACATCCGTCATCACATTTCACAACTTGCTTATTTTTCGTATCCAACTAAGTGAGCCTATTACATGATCTAGTAGTGAAAAGGTATTACATACTGGTTTATTCTTAGCTACCCAACGAAGGAAGTCGTGAAAACAACCATTAACAATTTACAAGACCACTTCTGACTGTGGTTTACCGCAGGAGGATAGCAGAGTGTAGTTTTTCCGTTCCATTTCGGACTGCTTAGTTTCCAATCAAGAAGGGTTAAACTCGTTAAATTCCG
>JTDE01001349.1:21548-43963 GCA_014338405.1 Paragonimus skrjabini miyazakii | reverse complement strand
GTATAAGAGGAAAGGAGAAAAACTGTTCTCTCTGCTCAATGGTTAACGGTTGTATAACCACAATGGTGAATAAAAACACAAGTGTTGACAGAAATGGATAAAACGACTAAGAATACCCATACAACATGCGCAGCTAGGTACATTAGACTTCGGAAAACGTCACACACTTCGGATGATAAAAAAATGGTACATTTAAGCCAGTGTTAGTCTGACGACAACTATGGTCAGAACCGCCGGTGAGTAATCTAATCTTTATTGATAAATGGACTGAGAAAAGCACAACGTTACGAGCAAGCTGTAATACTCTACGTTTCAACCACCTGGGATGGCCTTCCTCAGGAGTGTTGAAACGTAGAGTATTACAACTTGCTTATAACGTTGTGTTATTTTCAATCCATTTATCAATAACATGTCAAACACGACGTCCAAACTGTTTGACTTCATTCGTACAAAATTTGGTGCAGATATCTTACAACTGATTGATATCATCTTTAGCTTAAAGGCGTCTGAACCAAGTAAATTTTCGATTTCAATAATGTGTCACCACAACATTAGGACCTCAGTTTAGAAAACTGGAACAGTTAGAAGATTTCCAAGATTGGAACGAGCAGGGCGGTTCGTTTCTGTTTCTGATTTCTTTTTTTTCGCTTCCCACTTTTATGGTTTCATTATGGAACTGCAATTCTAATCCACAGATAGGTTTGTACGATGTGACATTTGCTTCAAGTTAATGTGGAAAAGGCCTTTACCGACTGATGTGACGGCTCACAAAAAGCAATGTTCGATATTTAAGACTCAACTGAGAAAGATCTGGGTTTCGATTGGACTCATACTGACGACAAAAACACCAAATAAAGAGACACCAAGAGCAACGTTTGTACTTAGTCAGTCCAGCAATGGAAGCAAACTGTGGGTTGTCATATCCACTAGTTTAAGTTCCGGTTAACAATCCACTGACATATATATATATACATATATATATATAAAGTTTCGCACACCGGGTTTGTTTTGCACGTTGGTGTAGCATAGCATATGGCTCTCAAGGTCGTTCAACTGGATACAACCGACGCCCGCAACTGGGTGCGTCTGTGTATGCATATCGTGCGCACATCGTGTTGTAAGGGTTTATTGCAATCAAGTGGAGGGAAGCGAATGACTTCGATTAACGATCTTGCGCAGTGCGTCAACCGGATGGTTAAAACACGGCCGTTGGCATTGAGTGTTGACGAAGACAGGCCTTTGTAACTGGAACGTCTGAGCAACTAACGGGTCCATGAAACCGACGATCGATAGCACCACTACCGACTGGGTCAAGTTTGCTTGTATAAGCTATTGATCAAACACCATAGAACATCTTTATTGAGAATTCAACGAGAAAAAAACCTTATGAAGAGTACGGATTGACAAGGATAACAAACGCTCTCAAACATTTAAAGGAAAACGAAGTAACACACGGGCAAATTTCGACCATCATCATCATCAGAGACAGCAATACATCAGTGGTCCACACCGATGCTTAACTGCCACACAACCATGAAGAAGAAACAAACCCTGTTTAAGAAGAGAGAAGAAAAAAGGGAGAGGAGAGGGGACCTAACCGCTAAAAATAGCTACGTCTACAATGAAACATACAACATCAAGACGCCTACACCTTGCAAACAGTGTTCACATCAGCAAGGACTGTCTGTTCAAGCACTAAAAAGCTAGGCTGAGTAAACCATGACAAATACAATGTAATGATCAGCTCACCGTAACTATGTGTGTCCTTTGGTCCCAGCCGGAACAGACTACTGCACTCTGTAGTTTATTCGGATAAGCACTGGGTTTCATCAAAACGATAGCAGCAGACCGTGAATAGGTCTGAACAAACCCAACCAACAGTGGTACCCACGAGAAAAAAAAACCGACGCTTACAAGTTGAAAAGGTCGTGAATGTTACACTGGTTTCGTCTTTGTAACTTCTGAGGATTACCAGTAAAAATGGAATTAAAGTCCAGAGTACATTCATCCAACTTTTCCGGTGACGCCCCGTGTGTCAAAGTGAAGGCCTTAAATACTTCTAGGATGTTTTGTGCATCACCAAGGATACCCGTCTATAGAGCTGTCATATCTGTCAGGTCACCACCCCCTTCCGAACAACTTTTCGTCACTCAACATTTCTTGATACGGTTCAAAATATGCTCGTCCCAAAACTATGAGATTTCACAATTAGGTCTACTCATGTTGAACTCACTGACCAATGAGAGTCAATCGGTCACCTATATCTTTCTATGATTTGAAACAACTGGTTGACACTCCATACCCCTCAACTTGTGGCAGACAGACATAATGCGTCACCTTGTGGCATGTAAAGCTGTCTATAATAAGCGCTTCGTCAAGTTTTTCGCACACACGAATTAACTATCGAAACTTGATGTCAATGATGCCACCAAACTTATGATTTATTTTAATATATCACCTTTTTATTGTTAGGTAATCGTTTGCAGAACACATCAAGCTATTTTGGCCACAGAGCCTTCACAAATGTCGGTTTATACTGCCAGGTAACCTGAATCTGTGGGTCACTTATTGAACCCAGATACAGTCATCTATCAGGCAGTGAGCCAAGGAAACAACCAGTGTCAGCGCGGGCGGATGGCAGCGACACTGAACCATATGAGTGGACGAACTCCGTCAGTACACGCTTGATAGTTGTGGGCTGGCTGCCACATACCAGTGTTTGCAATATGGAGACGTGTACACGTGTAAAGGGGGAAAGTGAGAACATAGTACAACGCGCCACTTTTTAAGTCGCCACATGCTACATTCGCGAACAGCAGAAAAAGACACGCAATGCGATAGATGCGAGACTTGGTGGATGTGCCACTTTAAAAGGTTTGGTACGAAGCGCAACTCAACAATCACTTTCGGAGTAGTGGTTATGTGATGTGACGGTATGTGAAGAGTGAACATGTTCTGAAAACTTACTAATAACGGCAATTTGGGTGCTCGCAGTAAAAAAGAAGAGCAGCGATCAAACATCATTCAAATAACTGCTTAACAGAAAACCGTCTTTCAAAAAGTCTACCTATAGGCACAACGGGTTGATAGCACGATGGAACTGTTGTAGGGTACAACGTGGTCAGATTCTCAGCAGTACATGAAGGTGAGCAGAACTATGGTTCATTTTACCAAGATGAGAAAACAATGCGATAGACAATCATTAAACAATACATTAAATTGGTTGTTCCTTGAACAAGTGGATAATCGAAAATTAAGGTGAAACTGACGGCAACCACAGAATACGTACACGTGGAACAATTAACGCACGCGCGCACACAGAAATGACGCACTTGGAATAGAGTGTGTATCAGTTTCTCATTTGACAGCCACGAATTGTCCAGTCGGTCCGATGGTGAGTTGCTGATCATCGTCGCGCTCATTACGTCGAGTAATGTGAACAGCAGTTTAGACCTGTGAGAATAAAACCATGCCTAATGAACAAGTGCTCGAGAAAAAACTGTTCAATGCCTCGTTAAGTCGGAGTGAAAGTTATGTTGGCGTAAACGACGGTCATGGGGCGCAAACAAAAAACAAACCCAGTACGGGTGATAAGTTGAATAACTCCGACTTTCAGTACCGGAGGTGCCCATCACAAGAGTAACCAGTTATCGTATTAATGGTGACGCCCAGGAACAATTAGATGTTAAATAACCCACAGCTATAACGAGATCGACTAGAAAGATGTCCAATAACAAGCAGATGAGATGTGTAAATGCATTCAAAACCGAGAAGTTAGCCTGCATAACACGACCAAAAAGGATCGAAGCTACCGAATATGAGCGTAAACTGGAAGTTTCATTATGAGGGAAATAGGAAAACGAACCAAACAAATACCCACGTATGCACATCAAATCCTTCACCTTGACACAATTTTAAACGTCCTAATGGATGTGATAAATAGCCAGGTACATGATGTGCGTCCAAATTACGTACGACAGAGAAATATTTAAGAGTAGTAACAAACTGCTCACCAGGTTTCTGTACTCAATTCGTTTCGGTCAGCAGTCAGACGAATGATGTGTAAAATTCGACGACATAATTCCACTTGCTGTTTCACATAGTCAACCGTGCGATTCAGGTGTTTCCCTGTGGAATCCGCTTGTATAGTCTTAACGGCTGGTGGGCATTTTAGAAGGAACACTTTGCTCATATTGTCCAACATGATCTAAAAAAGCAGTACATGGAGAGGAAGAATAATCGAGCTGAATGGATACGAAATGAGAAGTACATCTGCAGTTTGAGGAATCGTAGAAAATATGCCATACCTTTTCCAATTTAAGGTGTCCTAAAGGGGTTAGCTGGGCTTCAGTGTCGAACAGGGTCGCACGGTTAATGTACACATGGGTAGGATGAAAACCACAAAGATTGGTTGCCTCTTACAGCGTGAGAGGGTGCGGTCCCACCAGGTGCGAACAGTAAACCAAGTTAACCTACCTGGACTCAGTTATCTGGGTCATCTTGAATTGACATTGAGATATCTTAAACTGGAAAACGCATGGATATCAAAACATTAAATCTTAGAGATTTTTACGCGCCACTACTAAACCGATTTCGAAAAACAAAGAGTATTTATACCCATATATTGCAAGTGATCTACCAAGGTCCGGTAAGCTGGAAGAACTGAATAAATTGTAACAATAAGCACTTCTCATCAGTAATAAAAATGTAGGTCGTCCAGATTAATGAACCTTGTGATCTGAACGTGATCGGGAAGTCTTGAAAGTTCGGATAAGGAGCAGAGCTAAGTGGACAATCAAAGCTAACTTGTTGGATATAAAAAAAAATGTTCATGAGTTATTCTTGATGTTTCAAATTGACCGAGAAATCAAGAGTGCTGGGATGTTTACTGACTCTTTTAGAGAGGATCGCGTAATCCAAGCATTACTCACAAGTAATCGTGACCCGGCTGCCAGATACGACTATTTGGTCCGGCGTAATGTCAATTCATTTACACGGCAATTAACTTGGTTGCTTCGGAAGGACGGGGACAAAAGTCCGAATCCCAATCACGGCAAGGACGGATACTGCATGTGAGCTCTAACAAGAATGAGAAAATTAGAACCCAGCAATTCTGTTTGAAAAGGGCTGTCAGAAAGGTCTTTCGACCGCGAAAGCTACCATGAATAGTAAGTAGTATTCAGCTTATGCGAAATAAAGCTTCGTCGCAAAATGGAACAATGAAATATCAAAAGCAAGGAAGCGTTAAAACATAGCTGCCTTACAATTACCAGATTACTCGTATTCTGGTCTCAGAAACTGGCTGTCGCCGATCGGCCACAGATCCGGTAGCAGTAGCTTGTGCGCGAGCTCCGATTGGCTAAACTTTCTCCAGTCAATAAACCACTCCGGTCTAATTTCACTATACCACCCATCCTCTGTCCTGTGGTATAGGCTAATGAAACAAAGGCTTTGGTTAGGTAACCTAACTGTCCTCCTGTCTAGATTTTGGCGTCCTGACAGTATCTCAGCTTATGTATAACCACGAATATTCACAGCGCAAACGATGTCATGCTGCATAGGCCGTCTAGCAGTATAAACAGGATCGAACCGCCTTCTGTATACAGCAGGGTGAATAGGCAACAACGTGTTACTCCTGACCCTAGTCATATCTTATTTATCTCCCTGGACTCTCTCGCGGTGGAGACCTCCGGACTCATAGAGTCGCCGGCTGGACAGGCTGGGTGAGATGGCGGCTAATCGGATTCAGTAGCATGAATGTTGTCGTTGTTTGACCCAAATGTCTGTGAAATGAGTGCAGTTGATGATGCGGGACAGTGAGGGCCATACGGAAGTTGTCTTTCTGATGACATCTTACCTTCACTTATAGCTCGGTTGTTTGTTTGTGAAGTGTAGGTACCTTGATGCTGTACATTTCAGTATAGACAACTTTTTTCGGCAAGTGAGGTTCCTCAACTATGCCACTTTTTTCTTTTTTTCTTCATCAGGGCCCGCCTTTTCTCATGCTCTTTCCTCTTCTTTCACCTTCAGTTCTTGACGGATGTATGGCAGTTAAGCAACAGCGTGAAATAATTATGTATGGCTGTTTTTGTGATGAAGACGATCAGCTTCAACGGGTACGTAAGTTGTGCTAAATACTTTGACTGGCAACTTTATTCGGACATTGTGTGAACTAAATTGATCAGACATTCTGTGTGCAGAGCATTTAGAGATTAGTTTGATTCTTGTTACGTTGAGGCAGATTGCAGACATTTTAGTCTGTCAACGAGTCGAAACGCGCGAAAAATATGCTCGCGCCTAGCAAACTGAGCTTCGTCGACCGTGGCAATATCTATCATATCTTCGTGCTCCGTCAGATGGTTCAAGTCCACAATTCACACAGAAGTCGGACAACTGTTGTCCTCCTACACATTAGAGGAGCCTTCGATTCAGTTGACAGAGCCGTATTCGAGGGTGTGATTATCGGGGAAGGGTGCGCTTGACAGTGATATCGCCATCCCGAAAAACTTTTTATGTTAGACCTCGGATCGGGTTATGGTTTATGATACGGTTATTCAGCCTCCTCTATCATATTCGTTCATCCATCCACACTGGTCATAAGCCTGACTAGATGGGGCTGTGACTCACATCGCTACCTATCGCATCGATGGCATGGAATGACACAGGGGAAAACTTTACTAAAAGGATGAAGATTGATAAAATAAGACTTAGGGTAAGCATTACAAATGACACGAATGCATGTAAGCCAATGATTGTGGCACGACGCTAACTGAGATTGCGTTTATGGTCAACGACTTGAGGGATCACGAGAATACTAGCAGGGCAGGCGATACCTACCCAATTTAGTCAACAAAACAGTCAGGGTATTCATCGTTCGTGATCACGTTGTGATTAGTTGACTCATTGATCGTGCGAACCAAGCGTTCCGTAATACGCAGTGACAAACGGCCGCACCGCTCACGCGATCATCCCATCTGATGTGGGCTAGTCTGCGGAGACAAGGATAATCAAGCACAACAAGTCCGGTTGTATCTTAGCCGTCAACAGGCTACACTTCTGAACCATAGAGGGAAACAGAAAGCACTATATTACCTTCATTTCAACGAAAAACCGACGCCTGTTCAACGTCACATGTGAGGTGGAATTCGAAGGAAGCGCCTATCTTTGTATTCAACGACACATCATCAATAATATTACAAGCCGACGGGAAAGGACGTAAAACTATCTACAATACACACTGCCAAACTATGAATATGGTGTTGTGGAACCGCTTTCATGTACCTTACATAAGGACAGGGATTATGCAAACGATAGTACGTTAATCTGTGTGGACTCATCTGGAACTCAGAACATCTTAGATAGAATATGGGCTTCAGTTCGCTGATTTAGTAAGTCCTTTGCATCTTCTGAGTGCAAGATGCTGTCGAGCGATAGGCAGGCAGCTGTGTCTGTTCTTACTCATTCCCATGAGCCGTTTGGAGTAATCGAAAAGTTCATTCACTTTAGACGTTGCATCAACGCCAGTGGACTGTCAGATGAGATCACGAATGAAGATATGCCTGAACAATACGTTTTTCCAGTATAGACAACAATCACATATTGAACGTAACTAGAACCCTTCTCTCAACTCAACAGACTGACACCTTTGAACGATCAACTACTGCAGACAGAAGCATCCTACTCGAGAAGACCGTCCTGATAATAAAAACTAACCACTCTTTCATCGGAAACTATCTAGAGCTAAGTAATTTAGCCCCCAGTCTAAAATATGTTTCCTTGTATCACTTCTTCCAAAAGGCAGACTATGAGTGACTCTATATGAAGCCATGAATTACGATCCTTGAAAACACGAATATTGAACCCGGTTTCAAAGTGTATATGTTAATGCTTCACCCAATTACCTCAAACAGAGGCACACTTTTATCTTTACTTAACTGCTACAGAAGTATGTATACTTTCAGTATTGAGATGGATTCATAAATGCGGGCTAGCTCCAACTCCTATTAGTTTCATCCAAAAGTAGTGTTCATCAGATGCAAGGTTTCCAATTTCTACAGACGTCAACGAGTTTGCAACGGGTAAGAATCACTGAGTTCTAGGTTCGTTTAAAACCCGTCGATTGTACTTCTTAAGACGTTGGTGAAAGGAAAACAAATACTACAGTTCGCTAATTTTTTGAAATAAAACGATTTGCGAGTGTTCATCATCACCATCATCATAACAGTCATGAGCCTGACCAAAAGGTACTCGCTGATATCTCATCAGCAATATTACAGGCTGACGAGATAGCGTTACGCAAGTATGTGAAACTGTCCACAGTCTCAAGCGCAATGAAGAAAGAAGGAGTTGAAGTGACCAAGTCTTGAAGCAACACTTTGCACTTTGAAGGTGCAAAGCGCATTCCATACAAACCACCTCGGTCACTCACCTTGTTCAGCATGGTCTCCATGTCTTCGGTAGAGGGGCTAAATAAGACAATGTCGTCCGCATACTCCAGATCGGTCAATCTAGCACCAGGAAGAAGCTCAACACCAAGCCCACTGGATTCGCGAAGCGCATCCTCCAGAATGTTGTCCATGACAAAATTGAACAGGAAGGGGAAAATCGGACACCCCTGACGAACACCACTAGAAGTGATGAACCCCAAAACAGTTGTCCATAAACTCTCACCCCGCCTGCAGAGTGGGTATACAGTGATCTCAATAGATTCACGTATTTCTCTTGTACTCCCTTGTGGAGAAGGCAGCTCCAGAGAACATTACCAGCAACCGAATCGAAAACAGCCTTTAGGTCCAAAAAGACCACGATTGTCGGCTGTCTGTAACAGTGCCGATGTTCCAAGATCCGTCGCAAGGTAAAAATATGATCAACGCACCCTCGACCGGATCGGAATCCTGCCTGTTCTTCGCGTATCTAGCTTTCTCTGGGCTTAGTGAGCCAACGCAAAATGAGGCCAGTGAGTAACTTGGACGCAATAGACACCCAACTGATACCTCTGTGGTTGTCACATTGACTTCGGGCCCCCTTTTTGAAAACGGGAATGACTGTTGATAGGCACCAATCACGAGGCACCTATTGCGAGTGTTACTCACCAAACTATCGTCGCCAAAGTGGTTAATGATGACGACCATTTTAAACTGAACACAATTTAACATTTAAAATGTTCAACAGTTCAAATTTACAATCGAAAAAACGCTGTCACGTTGGACGGCCTTATATGTGTAAGGCAAACAGAGGTCGATCATTCTTACTATCAGGCATTAAATTAGGCTGTTTGCAATAAAACCGTGCTGTTTTTCGAATACGTCATCAATTACAATCGTTCGCAAAAAATCTAAACTACCCAATCAAAACTGACTAAATCTTGGCAAAAGCACACAGGTAGTTTTGCATTTTCAGAACAGACCGTAAGTGTACCTTTGTGGCTGTATTTGCATCAAAATGTCAAACAATATTAACCAAGATACTTTTTGGCTTTTATGCCATAAGGCACGTGCTGACATGTGATACATTGGGTCACACGTCGGCTAGATATTGACGGTTTGTCCGGATTTGGATAAACAGAAAGCGAGTTAGTACAAAATTGATCTGACGATAGCGATCCAGAAGGGAACTGTATTATGAGACAGCCTACTTCAAGAGAGCAAAACACTTCTGATCAAAAGAATATAACCAATGGACAGCCGTATCATGAAGCGTCTTCTACTACACAAAAGGAGCATAACGCTCGCGTTTTCAACATATTCTCCAACTGCCAAAACTCATGGGCTCAGAAGACCAGAAGCGTTGAAACGAGGCGAGAATGAGAAATAACACACCTGAATACTATTCTGCAAGCATCCACGGAGCTCCCCTTGCTTGGCACTCGTTATCGATTTATGAGATTGACGTTTTGGGGTTGAAGGTGCATCTTGTGTAATAGCAGTGGATGAACTACTATCCGAATCGGACCGTACCGAACGACTTGCTGGAGCAGATTGGGCTGTAGAAGAAACTTTGGCAAAAGTGTATCCTCCAAAGAGCAGATTGTTTCGAGAATTGGATCGACCAACTGAACGAAACTCTTTTGTATCTTCAGCCTCATCATCTCCTTCGTGTCCTTCGTCTTCAGTAAAAGGGAAACGTCCAAACAATTTGGAATTGGATTTCTAAAAGATTTGATGCGAAAGTATCAAAAACAGAAGATGAATCACTCTGGTCATCAAAGAGGAAAGGTGAATTACTCTACCAGCAAAGAGCAATAATGGGTGGCAATTTGCGGGAAAAGTCACCAATAAAAAAGAAGTGATCCCATTAAATTAAAGACACTAGCTACCTATTGGAATCAAGTAAGGTAGTTCAAACATTGATGGTTTGGCTGACATGTAATATATGGACTGAAAAGAGGGAAACCAAAAGAAATTCGTGGTGTTTGAAAATAATAAAAGGTTATCCAGTTTACACAAACAGAAGTATTGGAATAGAAGGAAGAGGATGAACCTGGGAAAGCAGACATGGTGGCCTGCGAGCGCAAATGACACGAACCTAAGGGACGACTGGTAATCAATCCATTGCAATGTGTAACATAGTGATAAGGATGGTATGTTCATTTTTCATCTAATGTTGTTTGTCTTAATAAGCCACAGTTATAGACAAATACGCAATGATAACCATTCACACTAATATCGTACTGAAGAAGAACATGAGCGGAAATGAGACACAGCACTTTGGCGCCCCGCACAACCGGCAAAGACGTGCAGTGTAAACGGGAAGACGAAGGAAATGAGCATTTTCGAACAAAAAGATTAAGGAAGAGATAACAGATGAAACCAGAATGGAAAATCCATCGTCTCGTGTACACAACAATGAGGAAATGACAAAGGAAAACCGTCCATTCCGAAGGCCATTCTGTTCGCATTGGAGTGATGAATAGATAAAAAGTGCTGGGTGCCAATCATTACAATTGAAAATATCACTGCTTACTTTGAAAGTACTTCAGCCTATCCAGTGAGCACCTACACACACACACACACACACACACACACACACAGCACACCAGTAGTCAAAGAGGCACACCTGCAATTAACCAAAATCTCTGAAGGAATCAAAGTGAGTCGACGACGGACGGCCAGAGATCATAACAAACTGACGCAAGCTTCGATTTATGTGCAAACTAAATACAAATTCCATTATCCAGATAAACTTTTCACAATCGATCAGCCCATTCAAGAAAAGCAGTAGCAATTGTTTTGATTTGCTTCACTGATCATGCAGATGATTATGTGAGGTAGCTGAACAGCAGATGTGCAGGCTGAACATTTCTACCATGAAATGGTGACCTGGTTAACTGAATTACACGTTTGGCTCAGGGATCAAATGCACACGGCACGCAATGCATCAGGTGATTGACGTGTGATTACACATGAAGCCACCTGACTTATAATGAATTTTGTAGAAGTAACCTACCGTACTGCGTTAAAAGATATGCCACGCTAACTAGAGTGTGAACGCATGTGAGCAAAATCCGGAATGCTATTGTAACGGTACATTGGTTCAGCAGGTTCATGCAGGTAGAAAAACAGTTTATAATAGTGATCAGGCTAACTAGGCAGTCATAATGTATACTGAGACCAGCAGTTCTCAAACCAACGTCAGGTTGAGCAAGATCAATCTTACATTAAAAAAGCAACAATGACAGAGAGATAAGGTCGACCTCAACCAGCAATCAGTGCCAAATATGTCGTAACGTGTTACAAAAACTGGTAATGTTCCAGAGATAATATGCACGGACATATTCAGTGATAGACTTAGTAAAATAGCACAGTGGCCCGACCACCTGTTCACCAGAGTATTTGTGAAAAAATTTGGAAAAATTCGAAAAAGTGTACATGAGAAAATGGAATAAACTATAACACGTAATGAGCCGCTCTGTCGCATACAGTTTCTGGTCGTAGATGTTGGTGACGAGGGCGACACCAAATTGGCAAGCGGAACCTAGTAACTGATCTCAATCGACCGATCAGTCCTTCAATGATCCTTAGCTGCACCGCCGTTTATCCTACTAGTTAGTAAATGCTCGTAGGTATCAAGGCAGGTCAAAGAAAAAGAAGTCCGACAGCCGATACGAACCCGCATCGATACATAATCATTAAGGCTGACATTCTGCATAGAGAAACAGAAAGTAGATGGAAACGTTAGGATCAATAACAGAAGAAAGTTTTACAAGTGAAGGTGGTTGTCAGACATCGAAAACCTAAAAAGAAATAATGACGCCATCCAAGTTAATGTGTCAGGCACCACAATCCTGAAGTGAAAAAAATTTAGTTGTGAAGAGCAAAACGAAGCTAGGTTTGTATCACGATGAAGATCACTGTAAATCCAGGATCAAGAATGCGCTCGATCCTGTCTGGATTCCACATTCTAAACGGGGTTATCAGAGAATGACGGAGTTCAAATCATGGACATAGAATCTGAACGTTGGTGTCTACAAATGGGCTTTACGGAGTACATAAAATTTGGACCGTTTAATCATCAGTTAACAACACCAACAATTCTGAAAAGCCGATACAAATTCTAATGTGATTCCGCATTTAGTGTCGAAATTGGAAGATTATGAATGGGGCGACGATAAGGTAAAACCAAGATGTGAGCAGTTGACCTTAACACTATGTTATGCTATGTCTAGAGTATTTACGGAAAATGAACTGTCGAAATCAAACCCACAAAATTTTATGCAAAATACAACAGATTATGGAAAAAGACAATAGAAAGTCAAGTACCTGCAACGTCCAAGTATCCGAATCGTCAATGTCTTGAAGAAAAATCGGACGACTTCGCTTTTCCTACAAAAAACGCCATCGAAAAAAAACAAGATTCAAAATAGCTAATTAACAAAATTATTTTTAATTTATAAGCAAAATATTTGCAATAAAGCAAATGATGGACTTCAATGACGAAATCATATTGTTCAAAAGACATTCAAATTATCGTAGTACATCCATGATTACAAGTTCTGGTTAGCAATCAACAAACCAAAAGTTTCTACACAACTGGAAAGAGTTATTTCAAAGATCGACGTCTACACAATTACAACCGAACCCGAATTAACAACTAGGAACCAATAATAAAAGGCCAGAAAAGCAAGACATTGGTGGCAACCGTTAATACAAAAACTCGACCTGATAAACAGAACGATAAGAAATTATTCCGATCACTAGTGACAGCGCATATGGAACATCAAATCTTAAGTTTAGAAAAGTGGATAACGAAAACGTATGTAACAGCACACCATAACCCGTGAAGATGAAATAACGGAAATGTTGAATGCTTTATGTGGAATGGTCGACAAGCAGTTAGAGATAAAGAAGCTGTGCCAAGAACGCATCATGTTTTAACATTAAGTGAAACGTGTGGAACCACAATGATCGATGCGGCCACAGAACCCTTGTAAAAACCTTATTGGACAATTACTTGTAGCCTTGTGTTGTAGTTTTATCCCGTGTGCCTACTGGTCCAGAATGAGGGACCATCTGTGGGCAGTTCATGAGAAGAGATTACAGCGTGTTCTAGGGTACACCCAATGATAAGATTATACGGTTGACCCACTTTCCAACAGCAGATGTTTCATTAACAAATCGACAACGACTGTTTTTCATAACAAACGAACAATCGCTAAGGCATGGTCGAATATTGCACTGATGGCGCCCAAAAAACAGTCGCACACAGAAGTATGAACACTGACATAAAACTATATCACTACTCAAAGTTGATAATGTATTTAGCTTGATGTGCATGCTCAAAATGGGTCGGTCGCGCAGACATCTCTTATTTTGAGAGCGTAATATGTATCACCTCTTGGTCAATTTTGCAGCAGTATTGCATTGCAAAACAACTGCTGCGTGACTCAGCATCATGCGACTAGCATTTCGTTTGGCATATGCATTGTTCAAACCTTGACATGAAGAGGTACATCACTGGAATTGGAATAGATGACTTGAAAGTTCCAATAGATGCAACTAAAAGTACCGGAAATTATCTGCAGGGATGACCATATGTGCTAACTGAGAAAACCAAAAGACAGTATGCAGAAGAAAAGTAAGGACAACGGATAGTCTTACCGGAGCGAGATAAACAGCCAACAATATGATTGGTGGTTCCCAGTGGAACAAAAAGTGTTTCAAAGCTCCAAACTGTAATTGGACGCAATATCTTCGCAAGAACTATGCAACACATGGTAAATAACAGTGCACAGTTGGGCCATAAGATGAATAAAACCTTTTCGCTAAACTAGCATCAAATATAACAACCTTCGTAATGGGCTGAAATCCACGTTTCTTAGATTCGTTACGGCATTTCGTGCATCTCGGTAGAGAAAAAAAAGTTAAACTGGAGGGGCTTGAGATACGGAGACACCATCCGAATGGCTTTCGGAAGAATGACAGTATGTTGGCTGACATACTTACAATAGACGTTCATTAAACATATGAGGTTGGAGCAGTGTCGATTCCACATGTGTGTGCTGGATACACCAGGTAGCGAACACGATACCAATTCTCATAGT
Source organism: Paragonimus skrjabini miyazakii (assembly GCA_014338405.1). NCBI lineage: Eukaryota > Metazoa > Platyhelminthes > Trematoda > Plagiorchiida > Troglotrematidae > Paragonimus > Paragonimus skrjabini miyazakii. The sequence goes on along the minus strand of JTDE01001349.1, from coordinate 29,424 downwards.
CAGGAGCATGAACACTTTCGGTTGCCTTCCAATTATTTAAAGTAATATAGGACCATAATTTTCCAGCTTCAATGCATGTGCAACACGGTGAACACATGGCTAGTTGTTCCAGTGTTTCGTCGTTGCATCCGTTGAAGCACTAGATTCATCTAAGTGGACTAGATCACACCTCCATGGCATAACGCGGGCAGTACAAATGTGAAGTAAAAGGCTTAACCGCAGGCCAACTAGCTCACGCTCAGATCACTGACAATACAGGTCGACAAGTACAGCATCGATCAAGTGGTGGCGCACATCTATTTCTCAAGAGACTGACACCTACGTGGCTTTAGGCGTGCACAATAACTAGACAACGCCATAACAAAATTGGGTGGTCTCAATTTTTTCTACACAATTCACTTGTTATGAAGGTCGTAAGGTAAAAAATTCTGTCAACAACTGTCTAGTAACATTCCTTTTGTTCGTAAAGGAAAATGATTGATATCAACTTGTTAATAAGGGAGATAGTGTGAAAAGCGAGGTGGCTGTGCTGTGTTGCGGGATACGCAATAGAATTAAGTCGTAAAAAGCTAAGCCAGAAGTCGCTGACAGCCTAAAAACGCAAATCGTTGAAAGAAAACTAGACCTTGGCAAAGTGCTTCCACTTGAGAACCCTCATGAAATAGTGTGCTCACCTAGGTGGAGTGACGAACCTGGCAATAAAGTCAAACTCATTACTCACAAGCGAAAGTGGTTGAGCGTTCACATGTGATAATTCGGTCGTGCCTAACGTGAGGTCAATGGCGCAGTGGTAAACACGGTTGCCTCACGAACAGCGTGGCCGTGGTTCTAGTCCCGACAGTGGCGAGGATATGCACTAGTGACGAGCTCTAATGAGAGCGAAACTCGAGTCTAGTGCTTCTGCCGTTCGAAATGGGCCAACTAGAAAGTCTATGGGAATGCGACGGCTGCGATCAATTGTGGGTGATGTTCAACTTGAAAGTCAAACATGTAGGACAGAACTGTTAAGAGCACACTGAGCACTCTAAGCGACTGCACTCAAACAGAAAGGGACTATAAATTATGTTCCGGATACCAGCTTCTAAGTAATAGCAAACCCTACGCTTCGTTCTGTTAACCACGCATCAGACCTCTTGATGAAAAGCTTGAGTTGAAGTTTTCCAATTCAATCAACTGTTTTAACCTGAGCAACCAGGTAGTACTCAGCCTGAATCAGATGAACATAACAGAACATCATCATTATCACAGCAGCCATGAGCATGACTACAGGGTACTGTGGCTCGAGCCGCCGCTCACCTCAACAGTAACATGGAATATCCCAGGAGAAAATGCTACTAAGAAGTTTGAAAATTATTAAAAGAAGACTAAGCGGAAGAACTAGAAATGGTATGGATACAGGTACGTTTCAAAGCTAACATAAACCTGGAACCATCAGAACCGGGTGAAAAAGTGTGGATAGTATGAACATACAATCTCAGTCATTCAGCTTAAGAACTCACCTCTAACCAAGAAGAGTAGACACTGATCACAGCAAAAAGTGCGTTGTAGCATTGGATGGGGAGCAGAAATGCATGGTGCAGTATGTCGTGAAGTAAATTAATATTTTGGCGGCACTGATACAGTACAGCGCAAACCATGTTGGCCTGCGTGGGTTAGAAAAAAGAAGACGTGTAACAGTATACAATTCATTTACAACAAATGCGAAAATGGAAAACTGTTCATAAAACATTCCATGGCGTCAAGTATGAGGAACAGTATAAACGGAATAGAACGTTCTGAAGTGAATATGTCGAAGGAATACAAACTGTCAGCGAATTAGTAATCATTAAAAGAATAAATACCTAAAAACTCTATGAGCTGAGATCAAGTGTATCAAATGTGACAAATCACACAATTCTGTCGAATAACTGAACCGCCCACATGTTAGTAAGCTACTCTTCAATGAGCACGATTCTTTGGCAATCCAACGCGAAAGAAAACTTCGTTTTCATTGATTAGCACAATAAAGAAATTGGCAAAACATAAGCTGTGCCTGGCATGGATCATAGTGACAGTGGAGTTAAACATAAAGGACTGGGTCTGGAAAACTGAAGAGGATACAGAAAGGAGTGACGGACAACTCGCCTAGATCAGGTTGTTTAGCCTATACAACCATATTAGATAGCTGATCAGCGAAAATTTACCAGGCGACATTCGACAATAAGTTTTCACCCTTCTTCGTCATCGCCGTGAACAGTGAGCCTACTCACTGCAAATAATTTTGTTCCAACTACGTTGACCTACATTTGGATGTGTACGTTCTAATGATCAATTTATCAGGGTTACTAAACAGGATTAAAGGAACAGACAGCCTACCAGTTTTAACAACACCTCATGTTTGAATGTCACTTTTATCAATAAATTCCAAATTCGTCCTCTTTTCACAAGGACAGCTTTCTGTCAATCAGCGTGGGAAGAAACTACCCAAATATTTCGGGAGCTGTTCACGGAAATTTTCCACCCGTCTTTTACTTCGGAGCGCTCCGTTACCTCTTGCCGACCCTTCATTATATACATAGTGTAAAATGAAACCGAAACTGAGGGAGCAAGCGTCGTACGTTTTCAAGCTGCAGTTAATCACTGGCTTTCTCTTGCGTTGCAGAATCGACGGTTTGCGCAGTCTCCAAAGAGACCCTAACTGAAGACAAACCAATTGACTGAACCGTGACGTGACGCCCATTACTGTTTTTGCAAACTTTCCTAAATCTTGTAGTAGTGTTGTGTTCTCGATAAAGGGTTATTGGCGAACTTCCATTCTTCCTCTCGGCAGGTATACTACAATATACCAACATATGTTTTTGGTTCGCTCAAGATAGGCTATTTGAGTCCTGTTGGTGCGTGACTCTTCGTGGTAGTCCCAGCATTTTCATACTTTAAGAACCGTCAGTGGGGGTATTTTTATGTACACTACGGCCCAATTCCTATTAATGCGCATGCAGTTCTTAAGATTCAAAGCGGAAAAGATTCAAGACATTCTGTGACACAAACCTACGTGGTAACTATAAGTGGTAATAGTCGCTAGCTATGGGAAAATATTATTTTTCCACGACCTGCGGCTCAGAACTCCACCAGCATATTAAGCCCAGATTACCGCAAACACCTTTCCAAATCAGTTGTGCTGTTCTTGTGATATTTTCCCCACATTTAAAAAAGACGTTACGCAGTCAATGAGATGGCTCCAACACATTTTCCAATGTACCGACTGTTCCAGTACTACATCAGTCAATCTAATAATTTCCAGCCAAGCAACAATTTATTGAAAAATACTCCATAATTTTGTTCACTGGCTGTTTTTAAAATCGGCTCAAAGTGACCACCACTTTTTGATACGACATAAGAATGAAATAGTACTTTGAAGGACGAACTCTTACTAGTCGGCCCGCCGAGTTTTTGTTGTTAGTTGATAGATTTTTACATTAACTTGTTACGTTGTATGTGTCAACGCGTTTACTGCCATTAAGGTAATTTAAAGTTTCCAACTTTTATACAGCAAGACATTCCCAGATAGTTAACAGTTGAGGTCGGACGTGGGGGGCGGATAACGACAGGCTGCCGAAAATTGGAGGGAAGCAGGGGTTCGAAACCAGTAATGTGTTTGATAGTCGATGTTGATAGCCCCAGTCAAGTAAGGACCCCACATGACTGACATCCGACACTGTCATTGCAAACATCTATCTTTTCTGAGAGCTAGCTGGATCAGAATGTGCTGTCTAATAAGAGACAATATCCGGTCAATGTTGAATCCGTTGGGTCAGTGTACCGTGGTGTTGAACAATGATTCACACAATGAGGCATCCGGTCCACGAAAGTCAATCACGCGCAGTCACGGCTATGGACGAATAACTGTTTTAGAGATCAGTTACAGGTGCACGTTGTCAGGTGATCAGCAAGCTAATAGAATCGCGGTCGCGGAGTAAGGAAAAGTTTAATTCTTTAGGATCTATGTCACATAAATAACAGTTAATCCTTTAACACTATATTGTTCCTGATAGATGACAAATGATGGAAACAGGTCAACATCTGGAATTGCACAAATGAATGTCATACGTGTTGCCCACTTCAAGAGTCACATTTTGCACCTGCATAAACAAGATGATACGACATCTGTTGCCTGACGACGGAGCGTAAAACACCAAAACTCCGATCAAATAACTCGATCAAGCAATAACCGGAAGAGTGTGTGTTCACGGGCAAAACGCTGTAACCTTAACAGTTAGCTGCAGTGTGATATGAATGAGCAACCCCCGTATAGACCACCTGTTGTAGTCCAAAAAGGAAGAGTCTTTCGGGTGGGTCAGTGTATCTTGGACAGTGGTCACACGACCAAGAGTGTGCATAACTCTTGTTGTTTAGAGTTTGCAATATAGAGAAGGCCAACAGTACAATTTACATTGAATCCATCCTGTATTGATACCCGAAATTTTCATTCTGAGGTAAGGCGACAAAATATCTATCCAGTATGGCAATCTGAGAATACATACAAACACAACAGATTAACTGCCGACTAAAAAGTAAAAGCATTCCAAGAAGAAACTGAATGGTATGTAATTGTTGACAGAACACAGGGCAGAGATGCCTATTTACGGTAGGTCCATCGAACAGTTGTATGGCTGTGATAAAATCAGTATGTACTGGGTAGATGAAAGAAAGCGTTTGTTCCTCTACTGGGTTACAAACACATACCGCATCACTCACGTGATCGGAGGTGAATTATGCGAATAGACAACTTGATTGGTGATTTATGTTTTAATAACTGATTGCTGGTCAAGATTACGCCAAATTAGTCTTCGAAAGCTATAAAAACTTGCAAACCGACGAGAACAACAACAGATCCGTTACTTTCTTAATGAATGGTAGAGTCTTCACTGACAAAAATCTCAGTAGTTTAGCACAAAGACACAAGATGAACCCCAATTGATCGACAACCTAAATCTGGTTTCATGAGCGATTACTTCACAGATGGTGTTTTCTTATGGAGTAAAGTTGTAAGTGGAATGCTTCGTAGGAGCTCGAACCTTACGATTCCGTTATCCAGATGGTGTTTTGGTGTGCATAATGAAGCTGGAAACTGACATAACATGCACAGCTTCGACCTAAAGGCATATAAAACAGCAGTCACAGTACTGACTAGTGGTCGGCCCACTCGGCTATTCGTCTTGTTCTGGTTCTCATCGTCCAGAGTGCAATGTAACCCGAAGCCTCATAAACTGCTTGATGCAGGCTTTGATGACATCCAATTTACCTAACACTCTGAAATACACAGTATGGATTACTACTACCTTTGCATCGTAATATCGTCCCGGCACAAGCAGAACCCAATCAAGAACGATGGTCACTGACGAGGTATAGATGCTAACAACCATTTGCGAAACTTAACTCGGACCATCAGTGGCGCAGAACGTGATTACGAACCTGTGATATGGCGAGTCGGCGTAAGTATCAGAAGGCGAGTAGCATATATTGAAATAACAATGGCAATGGGATTGCGCGATAGGTCCACCCGAAGAAACCCAGACTCGAAGTTCCTTCGAGTTACATATTACTTACTTCATTCCTGTAACTTTTGCTTTCATGGGAACAGGGTCGGCACTATGTGGGCATGAATCTGAGGAAATGGTATTGTGACGCAGGAGGCCGCGTTCAAAAGAGTAAACCGAAACACCGATGCAATGCTGATGAGATGTCAAATGACTAGAAACTATGCAGACACCTTAAAAGTGTAGGCTTGAATATAAACAGATCCTTTGAAAAACTAAACCGGTCCCATTCCTTGTTTTGCTTCTGCCTCTAAACAATGACTATTCTTTTACCTCTTATGGTTACATGAGAAAGAAGCACCAGGATCAATCACAGACATGTGTCTGCCAAAAATGAACGCTTGTACCAGTTGGATGATTTATAACCTAATGCGCGTATCTGTAAGCCTGTGAGAGTGATGTATACGCAGCCAGGTACGGGGAATGGATCAGTCGGAAGTAGGCTTGACAGTGTACAATTTTCAAACACATAAAAGAACAAACAAGATAGTCAGGATTCAAACACAAGTTGTTAACATCAGAAGTCTGTAAGCAACATACTTAACTTCTATAAAATGCAAAATACACTTAGTATTATTGAAACCATTGCTCATTAAACGGTCTACAGTCTGGCTAAGTGTCCGCACCACTATATTGATAAAGAAGTGAGCACAGCTTCAACCGAACTAACTGCCATGGTAGCATGATGCCAGTGGTAAAAACCGCAAAACAGCCTTACAGTGCGCCAATTCAAAACTTTAAAACAAAGAAAACTGAAGTACAAAAAAGTGTACGATTGAAAAGGCTTTAGCCTTGAAGGAACCACTGGTAAGAAGCGTTGCATCAGTCGAATCAGGTTACCATACAGAAGGTTCATAAACTGCAGACCGAGTGAAAAAATTGAGACAAACCTCATTCACTCGGTTCAATGTTTTGCTTTCCAATAAATTTGGGTGGTGTCCAGGACTACTTGGCCGACGGATAATAGGTTGGTCAAACGATGAAACAGAATTCATGGTACTTGATGCGATTGAGCTTTTATGTCTACCCAGATCTCTCGTTTCACCTCGGTCACCTTCGCGACGTGATGACGCACTCGATGACTGAGTCGCGGAGAAAAAGTCAGGATTCACGAGTACAGGATCTCCAACGGGTGAATGGGGAGGATTTGCCCCAGTAGAATCTTTCTCACTGGAATGTATGTCAATCGATCCTGTTCCAGTTGCAAGCCCGATATGGTGAGAAAGTGTGGATACGGACTGCGTGGTGCCTCGTTCATCTATAGAAGAGCTGAAGGGAAGAAACACATAACACTTTGACTTATAACACACATTAACGGCTAATGACGAAAATGTGAGTAAACCAAGAGCCATGGAGGAGATGTAAATAATTGGCTCGAAAATACCCATTGAAGCCATGAGAACGACAAAGCAGAGGAAAAGACTCGTTTTCTGTGTCTGATCATCAGGCTGATTACAACACAATAAATATGAAAAACAGTAAATAGGATGAGTCATAAAAACGGTCAATAGAAGTTATGGACGGCGTGTTTGTTATCAGTTACGCAATCACTGTTCCAAGTCGTGGGCTTGATTGACTGTGGGCCAGGGGAGATAAAGTGTCCACACGAGCTTATTCTGAGTGCAGAGGTCAGGATTGCGCAATCGGATACTAATGGCCTCGGCAACTGTCAACATTCGGAATCTCACCACTTTTGATCGATTCCATGACACTCAGTAGACAATCTGAAAAGCATCTTTATTACTGACAGAATGAGTAGAAGCAGTCAAATGAACAACAATTGCGCCTGTAACCATTTTAACCACACCACTATTCAACCACGCAGGATGATGTTCACGCACTCTGTCAGACAATCGCTTTATAGTATGACCAATGTACGATGCTCGACACGAGCAAACAAATGAGTACACACAACAGCTGGTTGTAGAACATGGAAGTTTGTCTTTGAGTTGTGATATTACAACGGGTGTTGAACGCAAACTCACGCACAATTGAGCAGCAGGGTAGGTTGTTTAGACTGACTTCCGAGCTTTCTTAAGATAACTTCGGTTATAGGATTTCCCTTGAAAGGAAGACTAATAAACGCAAGTTAAGTTACGACTCTACCGCCTGAAACGCCCTCTGAATGGAACGCACTGAGTAGTCATTCTGCAAGAACACTTCTCGTAGATAATCTAGTTCAGCTTGTAAAGTGTCGGGGACGCAGATCGTTAACGCCCTACCCGTCCGATATCGCATGAGGTTTCGCTTTTGATTTAGCGGAACGAAATTGTCAAAGTGAATGTACTGGCCACTCCAAG
>JTDE01001349.1:0-14384 GCA_014338405.1 Paragonimus skrjabini miyazakii | reverse complement strand
TACGAATATATATATATATATATATATAATCATATTCATGGTTGTGTGTAAGCTAAGATATTGCCAGGAAGCCCAGACCTAGACAGGAGAACAATTAGGGTTCTTATCTAAAGCCTTTGGCTCAAAAGCCTTTACCGCAAGGCAGCGAGTGGGTGGTAGTGTACTAGAACTGGTGCTTTTTTCGGAAAAATATGCCAACCTTCGTACAACCCCCAACTTGGAGGACCATGAGATTGATTTGTCACACCTCCAGCTATTGGTCTGCTTGGCATGAGTGACTATATCGGTGTGGTGGCGACACTGCCAAGTTTAGCCCAATAAGTCATCGAGATGCGCAAGCCGTCGCCCCGCGTCAAGGTCCAGTCTCGTTGTGACAGATATGTATATCTAATGGTGGTGATCCTAAATATCGCTTCTGATGTAATTAAAAATCGCCTATGTGGCAGCCAGCTGCCACCCAAATGCACAGATTTCGGACTACAGAGACAGAGTGCCTGTTCTGTTGAAACAAGGTTCCGGCCTAACCTTAATTGAACCTCGAGTTAACCCAGTAAGGAACGTCATACCTGTTGGAACAGGTGTCAATAATCGTAAGACCAAGTGTGTCGGTGCACAACAGTAGTGTTTTAGTTAATTCTTTTTCATTCTGGATGGGATGAGTTGGCACACGGAGACTGAAATAAAGTAACTTCAACAGTGCACGAACGGAGAAGACTCAGGTGGTGCAATATGGCAAGAACGTAATCTGCAACAAGCATAGAACATGATCACCCAGTTCACGTGCAGAACGAGTCACGCGAAAGCAGAGTCTAACAATCAAACTTCCGAGTCTTGATACGATCTGTTAAATCCAACAGAAGACAGGAAGTGAATTAAACCTAGTAGAACGCCTGCCATATTGGAGATGTTGAGGTCTTATTCAAGAACCGCAACGACCCCCCATTAAAAAGACGGCAGCTGTTGACCATATTCCGTTGTTTGTTGATGACCACATCAGGGTACATATCACTTGGGAACCCATATGGTACGCAGGCACAAAGAGACTGGATTTTGGCGCAGCGACTGCTTGTACATCTTGATAACCTGTGGGACAAACCAGACGGTGTGACGATTCTACCCACAGTCGCTCATATAAAATGGACTGATAAAGAGAACTCTTACTAGATAGTCCTTAATTCCTTTAGGTTGGAAGTTGGAATAGGGCTGGTTTGTTACTCCCAAAAACAACACTCACTCTAATTAATCGTCACGCAACTGCTGCAGTGTGGCGCACACTTTTAGGTTAAATGCTTTATTCGATTATCCTAATTTTACACTTAACTAGGTCAAGACATTTTGGCAACCTCAGTCAAAGTGACATCACACAATACTACAAAAATCATGTCGCACTGGTCGTTGAGCAGTGACAACTGGGTAGCCGTATCCATTGTAACCGGTAGAATGGATAAGCGGAACTGTGCTATTACCGTTACTTTCCTCGTCATCTATTTCAAGTTAGATTTAAGATCCACTATAACTCTTCTTTCTAGAAATTTTTCTATATATCAAAGATAGAAACGGCACCAAACTGAAGATCCGCGTTAGTAATCAGAACTTGGAAAGCATACATGTTGTCAATTCTAGATTGAATTGCACAGCCAGCATACTATGGCGTATTAGCTGTGAGAAACGGATACTACGGCCCTGATCGAGACACGGCAAGACAGACTGATCATCCAGCAGATGGTCGACGGCGTGGTGTGTCTTTCATAAACGTTGACCGCTAGAATTCACAGATATGCCATCAAAAACGGTATCACGATTCAAATCACGCACATGCAGCTGTGATCTGATGGAAGCAAGCCAAATACACTTCCTAATGTCTACAGTTCAACCGTGTCACATTGGTGATACACAAAACTGGTATAACCAGCAGCTAGCCAGTGTAATCCGCTTGAAGCCGTTGAGTAACTAACTGTCAATCCAGGTAGATCAAAACGAGTGAGTCCTACAAGACATATCCGCGTGACCAGATATCCAAACGTTTTACGGAATTCGTGAGTAATGAGAACGGAAACAGCCTACTCCACCTGAGCATTGCTACGATTCAGCAACCACATAACGTTAATGTTGTTTGAACGAATACGAAGTCGCCACTTCCACTTAACTACGAAACAGCAGCCAACACCCGCTTAACAGTACAACAGGTGCAAAGTACGCATCACGCAAATGATGCGAGGAGCCGAATGTATCATTGATCGAACTAGTCGGCAGCAAGGTGCGCGTACACATTCGCAGGATCGTTTGTTGTAGATCAGCTGACTAAAAATATGAGTTGTACGTTAAGCGACTGAGGAATGGAAACGGCAATGATATTCCAACTTAAATAACGTTGTTCAACCGACACCATCTACTAACCTAAGTACACCTTCAGATGCAGATCGTGATAGTGGCTTTCAGAACTATCAGACTTCGGTGACATCAGAGACCGAGATGGCTCAATTATAACAAGCAACCGAGCTGTAGAGGTAGGGCAGCATCTGCAAGACAGTTTCACTGCCATGCTTCACAGCCAACTCAGTCAGATAATATTGGTCAGATCGCTGAATCCGATCAACTATCATTTCTCCTAACGCTTCTAAATCAAACCAAATCTTGATGAAAGCCCCATTCTAGAAGCCGGAACCGGCCTCAAATAGCTGATTACCTAAAATTTGACTTCATTCAGTAACATCAACCCGTCTTTCCATCTCAAAACTTAGGCCAATTGAACATGACAACACAGACGATTGCTCAGTGTAATAGTCCATAGTCTAACCACTTCAGTCTAAATGACCCTAAGGGTTGATGAATGAACTCGTTTGGTCCTCCTTACAAAGTATTCACATTCGAATCCAGTAGTCGCACACTTGTTGATGCAACCCGATATGTGCAATCGGACACGATACCGATAGTCGAATGTGTGAACATGGTTTAATCATTCTCCCTCGGTAGTCCCGTTTTACAACTGTGGAGTAACGCCTCAGTCAGTCATTCCACTCAAAGTAAACCTATCAAGTAATCGAATTTTGGAATCATTCAGCCGCCAACCTGAGTGTTTACATCGTGAGAGGAAATAGTTACCAGCACTATACGACAACACTACAGAAACACCTGAATTCTAGTAAAGGGGGTCCCATATTCAACAAGAGAGTCAAGGAGTCGTGCAATAATCATGAGGGGATTAGAGTAACACTAGTCATAACTATGGTTCGGACATCCATTATAATTTACCGATTAACTGCAACATGGGAGACATACTGTAGGATGGACGGGCAGGGTTTCGAGCTGAATGAAGTGGTTTTCACACGATATATACTCTTCATAGAATTTCGGAGAAGTGAGGTAACAATTGCCTTTTTCTTCGAATGCAGAGGCACTCAATCCAGTGAATCGATATGCATATCACTAGTAGCTTAAAAATAGGGCGTGTCGAACGAGTATGTGAATATACTACAGGCATTCTGTGCCTCTACTTTAGTAGATGTTAAGGCATACAACACACTTCATCAAACTCGAAACAGAGAGTGATACGTCAAACCAGTCCATCATCGCCGTTTTTGTTCAATTTTATCACACACGAAATAATGGAAGACGTCCCACGGCACTCGCAGTGATAACCTGAAGCTTCAAATTGGTGACAGGCTGATTAGCTTTCACAATGCTGATGAGGACGTACTACTAATTGATGGCCCTCAAACAAACAAGAAACAACAGTAGAAAACAACCCATACTCTGTCAAATTTTACGAAGGGCGATTCGCAGTCTCAAAGTTGAAGATGCTTTTGTAAGACATCTGTGGTCAGATGGAGCTGACGTCAGACAACAAAGCTACGAAAGAAGCCGGCCGATTCCTGTATGTAGAAGGGTATATCAACAGCGGTAGCGGCATAAGAATGCGCAAATTTCCAACGTAAGGACAATATTCACTAATCTATAAGAAGTCTGGTGACAGACGGATATCCCCTTGAGGCTTTGAGGGTTGCGTATATAAAAACAACCGTAAAAGTGATGTTAGTCTACAGCAGTGAAGCGTCACCATTCAGAATAGAGGCAAACCATCTCCAAATACTCGGCCAGTAATGTTTACATATACTTGAACGCATCGAATGGTGCGAATCGGGCAACGAAAAGTTTAGGAAGAGAGCATGTGGTAACGGGAGTGAAACGAATTCATCCGGTCAATCTTTAAGGATGCACACACGTAGATAGATAAGTCACGTACTGAGGATGCAAAATAGTCGTCCTCAACACCGGTCATCGTTCGACGTGGCCGTAGAATAATGGGGTAAAGCGTGAGGAGGACAACTGATGGTTTCGCGCAGAGCAGCGAAGTCAACAGTCTAAAGGTTAACCTTTCGAGTCATCCGGTCGGTGATAGGAGGCGTCAGAAAGGACGGCAGCCAATCGAGTTCAATGGCATAGGTATTCTTGTCGTTTAGTTAGGCTGTCTGCGAAATAAGTGCAATCAATGATATGGAGCACTGAAAACCGCAAGAAAGCTGTCTAGCAGATTCTGTTTAAATCTCACTCGCATAGTTATCTTAGTTCGAGTGTACACCATCTGATGCTGAGTTTTTGTTCACACATACAAGCTTTCTGTAATAAGATCCCATCCCTCTCTTCCCTTTTGCATTCAAACTGGGAATCGTTCTTATATCTACGGTTTTGGGGTACACACGCCTCATTGTGAACCAAAGATGCAATGTTGTCAGTGGTGACTAACACGATGATGGTGACCAAGAGGATAGACGGCTATCGTTCTAGAGGCTGACTAGGATGTAGCACCGGAAAGAACCACTGAGGGGGAAATACACCAACTTTATGCGACCCAATAATCCACGATGAACATTTGGCACGTTGGCGGAATAGCCGAACTCTCAACTCTCACACCATAATACGGCGCACCGCACGACAGAATCCTGGTTAGAAAAATAACGTCCATCGGCAATCAGCTGACCAGGCTTTCGTTGATAAAATACAATGTCACAGCAAGACTGGACCTTGACGCGGGGCGACGGCTTGCGCATCTCGATGACTTATTGGGCTAAACTGGACAGTGTGGTCACCACACCGATATAGTCACTCATGCCAAACAGGCCAAAAGCTGGAGGTGTGACAAATCAGTCTCATGGTCCTCCAAGTTGGGGGTTGGAAGAAGGTTGGCATATTTTTCCGAAAAAAGCACCAGTTCTAGTACACTACCACCCACTCGCTGCCTTGCGGTAAAGGCTTTTGGGCCAAAGGCTTTAGATAAGTACCCTAATCGTTCTCCTGTCTATGTTTGGGCGTCCTGACAGTATCTCAGCCCACATACAACCACGAATAATCACAACACCAGTAATTCCACACTGCATCGGCCGTCTCGCAGTATAGATCGGGTCGCCCTATCTGCTGCATACAGCAGGGTGAACGGGCGAAAACGTGCTGTTACTGACCCTTCTCCCACTATTCGATCAAACTTAGCCCTCAGGCCCCTCCCGACCTCCGATAAATACTCTACAGGTTCCACAACAGATGTAGCTAACCGTGATAGCACTGAGCCGGTAAGTTCCGTCTCTCGCCATTTAACTTCAGGCCTCCCTCGTCCCTTGCTTAGACCTAAAAAGTGAATTAACATAAGTGCTATCAATGTTCGCATCCTCAACCAGATAGGTCAGCAGGCCACTCTTGCACGAACGTTAGACTCATTCCGTGTCGACGTCTGCTGTATCTCGGAAGCTAGAATCCAGGACAGTAGTCAACTTATGGAACTAACAGCATTCGCATTGTCTACCCGATATTGGTTATACACTTCGGGTGACTCTACAGCCGCCGTTACAGGTCAGGCTGGAGTAGGTATAGTTCTTAGCACGACGACCGCAGTCGCACTGGTAGATTGGATTCCTGTTAGTAGTAAACTTTGTGTCATCCGCTTGGCGGGTTCTGTTAAGGCCAGCTCTAGACACAAAACCATCAGAAATCTTTTCATTGTGTCTGTTTATGCTCCAACCGACTGTAGTGACGCTGGCGTCAAGGACGCCTTTTATTCGGATTTGGCTACTCTCCTTCGGTCGACACATGGTCCCGATACATTCGATCCGGCTGGAGATATGAATGCTCAGGTGGGCTGCCTTGGTGAGGCCGAGTCTTGTTTAGGTTGTACGTTTGGGGTAGCATCACATCGCTCAGACAATTTCTGGCGATTGTTGCAAATGTACGCTGAGTATAAACTAATTTTAGCCAGCACTAGTTTTAGGCATCGTTCACGTCATTGCTATACTTGGCGCCCGCCTACTCCGAATCAGGCCTGGCCTCAGACAGACCACATAGCTGTTAGTTATAGGTGGCATGGTTCCATTCAAGACTGTCGTTCTTATTGGAGCACATATTTAGATTCGGATTATGCGTTGATACGTTGTCGTTTCGTTCTTACTTTTGCTGGGCAACGATCTCACCGACAGAAACAGATGGCTGTTGAGACTGGCTACACCGTCGATAAGGCATAAGTACCGAACCAGCTTAGAAAGCTGTTTTAGGAGTTCTCATTCCGAAGATTCTAACAGCTGGTGGACCCGAATCTCACAGGCAATTTATGAAACAGGTACTGTAGCATACGGCACGGAGGTATGTGGGTTGAACAAACATTAGACCTCGGAGAAATCCCTGGAATTGTTAGAAACTAGACGGAACATTCTTCCTAGCAGTTCATAGGATAAGTCTAGGAGAGATATTCATAGGAAACTGAAACAGAGCCTAAGGGCTGATCGTGAGGCTTGGTTAAGTGGGAAAGTTAAAGAAATTGAAACCGCTTTTGTTTCAGGGAACATCGGCACACTCTTCAAGCTTATGCGTACTACAGGTCCCAGTCGACTGTCTAACAGTGAAGCTATCAGCGAGAGAGATGGCACACTCATCCGTAAGTCCATACAGTTAGAGGGTTGGGTGGAACAAGTTGAAGATCGATTTAGCTGACCTCCTGCTTCTACCGTGTTACTGCCACAAACTTGTAGTATACCGTGGTCGGTAGATCTAGAAGCACCCACTAAGACTGCGGTCTGAAACTGCATCTCGGCTCTCACGCGTAATAGGGCTGCTGGGTCAGATGATCTCCTGCCGGCACTTTTCAAACAAGATGGGTAGGCGTTAGTAGAGGCTTTGGAACAGTTGTTTCAACCTGTGTGGACGACTGAGACAATCCCTCCGTGCAGGGGTCACTCGATAATAGTCCCCAAATTCAAGAAAAGTACCACGGGCTCTTGTGAAAACCATAAGGGAATTAGTTTGACCCCAGTCATTACTAGGGTTTTGGCAACCATTATACTTCGTCGACTCACTGCAGCTCGAGAGGCAAACATTAGGGAGGAACAGGCAGGCTTTCGCCATAGGCGGGGAGATAAAGAACACCTTTACTATTCGTCAAATTCTGGAGCAGCGTCAAGTGTACCACCGACCAACAATTGCCCTATTGCTCGACTATAAAGATGCGTTTGATTCGGTGGATCGAGTCGCTTAAACATAGGGGTGTACCGACCAAGTAAGTAAACACACTCTCAGCGCTTAATTTCCATACTTTAGCTGATGTTAACGTTTACGGCGAGCTGTCTCACAGTATTCGCACCATGCGCCGCTTACGTTAGGGCTATCCACTCTTACTATTCGTTTAATTTTGTCATAGAGGAAATAATGGAGGGCTGTCTGCGGCACTCAAATGATGCCGATGTGGACCTTCTATTTGGTGGAAGATTGACTGATCTTTATTATGCTGATGACAATATGTTGCTGCTTGACACTTACGAAGTGATACAAACAATGCAAAACGCTATTTCGCGTTTTGATAAACACTTCGGAACGCGCTTTGCAGCCTCAAAATGCAACGATTCTGCAAGATTGCTGTGATTACGCAGTTATTGTTAACTAATGCGGTTATGGAAGTTGTTGACCGGTTTGTTTACCTGGGAATCTGCATCAGCAGCGGCGGCGGAGGTGTGGAGAATGAAATAGAAACGCGTATCTCTGAGACTAAGGCGACGTTCGCTACTCTGGGGCACCTGTTCCGACACGGACACTTTTGCGTTGCTTAAGGGTCGCGTACACAAAGTGACAGTAAAGGCAGTGCGACTTTACGGCAGCGAAACTTGGCCGCCCAGTGTAAAAGACGTAAACCGTCTTCAGATATTTGACCACCGACGTTTGCGTTCAATCGATCGTATCGGGTTGCACCAGGGGGTAAGTAACAAGGAGGTTAGGAAGCGGGTGTTTGGCATTGATTATCAAACGAGTTCTTCTGTTCACTCCTTACATTTTTACCGATTTATATAGGTGGGTCATGTACTAAGGATGCCTGCCTGCCAGTCTGTCACACAGAGCACTCTATGCTGACGCTGCGGCCGACAGGCGCAAGGTGTACAGATGATGACCTGGCGGAGACAAATGAAATCGTTCACGAAGGGGTTGATCACTGTAGATCGGGTTTGTCTCCCGGGCTGGGGCCCTCGTGACTCGAAGAGTCGGTGGCTGGAGACGTTAGGTGAGATGGCGGCTAATTGAGCTCAATGGCGTGAATGTTGTCGTTGTTTGTCCGAGTTGTCTGTGAAGTGAGTGCACTTAATGACGCGGGGCGTCTTGCTGATGACGCCTTACTTTCACCTACGATTTGGTGGTTTGTTTGTGGGGTGTAGGCACCTTGATGTTTGAATATAGACGTAGCTGGTTTTTTTAGTAATTAGGTCCCTTCGAGCCCTCTTTTACTTCTTCTCCCTTTCTATACAGGATTTAACCCTTTTTCTTTTCATGGTTGTGTGGCAGTTAAGCATCAGTGTGAACCACTGATGTGTTGCTATCTAATAATAATAATAATAATAATAATAATAATAATAATAATAATAATAATAATAATAATAATAATAATAATAATAATAATAATAATAATAATAATAAGTACACTGCAGCTGTCAGTAATGTTCTGATGTACCTCTATTACACACCGGTTGAGTAATCACACGAGTTAACTTGAGGGGGACACTGCATGATTGTGCATCTTTCTTCAAAAGCCCACCTCGTTCATAAACTTAGCATTCGTTCCAGTTTAGGACCTATTTCACGACAAGAGTAATGTAAAATAAAGGAATATGTGTCCCTAAGCTAAAGCGTATGTTCAGTATCAACAAGGAAAAATAATGAAAAACGTAACTCCAAAACAGCAGACTGCGCGATTTGTTCCCTGAAGAATTGCGTTGCATCTCACCAGGCACATATAGCATTGGCGTTTGCATATCAGTCAGATAGAGTTAGCAGAATAAATGAAGTACTACTTACGCACACACGCAAACAACGGAAGTGATGACTTGAAACGGCAGTTTTAGACTGACATCCATGCCTTTATGTAGTCAAATGGATGACTTTTATCTGCGGACGGCAACATCCCCAGTGAACTGAAGCAGCTAGTGAATACTGATCATGTAAATGCCTTTGAAGATATTAGTCATAGTGACCAGATGTCCATGGGCTAATAAGTGACGTGAAGATGTTGGCATAAGTGGCTTGGCACCCACAGTGGAACATATAAGGATAGAGATTTGGCGGACAGAAGCAATAGTCCTTCCACCAGGAGGGTTAGTATTCGACTGGTTGAACGAACCATTCTGATGAAGGCCGCATATAACGGCCGACTGACTGCTGGTTAAATTCGCCCATTGATTGGTTCCAACACATTATCACCTTTGTCAGACAGTTGCAAGGTGATGGTCTGTTTAAGCACAATTATATTTTCTGTTGCAGCATGGTCAGGTTTGCTGTGTCGTTCACTGAATGTATAATATGGAGCGGAAATTAGTACACCTAGTCTCTAGGTGACGTTCGGTTTGTTTCTCCCAGCAGGCTTACCACCCTAAACGTATTCATCACGATGTGACTAGTGACTAATCGTTGCACATGGTTCAAAGCTTCCGCAAGTCAGTTTTCTAGATGACGCTGGGCCAAATGGTCACGGAAAGTACTGGTCTCAACGGTACTTCACGGTTGCAGAGTTTCGGTAGACAACTTAACCTGCGGTGTCTAAGATTCCCATATCGTTAGCAGTTTTGTGTTGTCTTGTGGATAAAATATTCTCCACGAAGCGTTTGGATTTTCTTTCGGACTTAGTTACATAACTTACCTGGATAATCGGGTCAAAAAATGATGATATTCTGACTGTTTCTCGTTTTAGCAATCATTGTTTATTAGATCACAGTGTTCATAGGATTACAATGATATCGACAGATAACAGATGTCTTTTGCATAGAATTGACGCGGTGCAGGTGTTTCAGGTCTATCAGAAATCACCCACTCCTCTCCGAACAGGACATGATAATCGGTCTGAAACTGCCGTGACAAATGAGTAATTCCGTTGTCTGCATGTGCGTGCGCATTTAATTTGATTCCCACCGATCCTGCTTGACTCTACAAATACAAACATCAACACTGCAGTATGTACCTGAGGAGACATAGCGAAGTTCGCCGGGCGATAAAAACCGTGCAATCTAATGACTTTGATTTCTGCTTTAAATCCACTTATGGAAACAATGGCCTTCAATATCCAAAAAGTAAGAGGTGTTCACAAAGTGACAACCACCGGACATCGGAAATGCTCCTTTCTTTTCAAGGCAAAACATTTATCGTGATTTGCGTCGATCGATATGCTTGCAGGTCCGTAATCAGTATTGTAATTGGGTTCTGAATAAAAGATTACCGCCAAATACTGTAGCATCCACCACGGAGTCCCGACAAAGAACAATGCTGACAGACGTTTGTTTTTCCGTGATTCAAAATGTTTAGTAGGTTTTCAACGATTTTGGATCATACAACTGGAAACGGCTTCGTGCAGAGATCTCATTGTCAGCTGAAGACATCATTTAGAGCGCGCGACATTCTCAATTAAACGGACTTTTTAATCACTATATAATCAATGAAAGTTATGTCCTCATAATTGTTGAACACATTCCACACAGACGCTTGGCGATTTCGTGAACAAACAGAGTCGCAAAAACCTCAACTCCGTCTAATTCCAATTAGAAAACTACCGAGGATGGTATCTGATTCCAAACAGACTGATCTGTTAGGTACTAAACAACTCAGCGTTTACTTTGGACTCCGGGTAGCAGAACTTATTGCTTATCCCTTTCTACTACAAAAATGTGACGGTCGGTTTTGCACGTAGTGTTGAGATGAGTGGCTACAGCGCTTTTAGAATCAGCCACGCAAGATAGGCTAAGGAAAAGCAGTCAAATTCGCAGGGCTACACGTCGCAATACTGCCTGTGTAAGCGGGTCTAGGTAAAGGCATGGTCTAGTGAGAGGGAAACAGAACTATCTTTACAGCTGCAATGTTGTTGCCTCTTGCAAGAGTGAGAAGGGCAAGAAAAAACTCGAACAAGGAACATCTCGGTCACAAATGATTATCATGGTCGGCGGTATATTATTCAACAAGGTAGAAAAAAGTGCAGTGCCTATAGGAAGCTGACGTGGATTCAGGTACATCTACTACGCAGACATCAACCTCATCAGCCGCGTCCCCAAGCAAAGCAAGCCCCGTTAAGTCAGTCAGACTTCCGAGTCACTAGCACTGGTTAGTGTCCCCCAAGGAAACCGTGTCTTCCATTGTCACAGATTAGACGTATGAGTGAGGCTCCGGGTAGGTCTCTCAACTCCGTAGTGCAAACAACTGGGAAGTATTAGTGGTTATCCTTGCTTCGATAAATCATTCCACTTGTTTTTACTTACTTCTTCTGTCGCAACTTTTCACCTCATCAAACTAGGATAACTGATAAACACTGTCGTCTTTGATGTCCGTACTCCCTGAAAAATAGGTCAGGATGTCGCGCTAACGTGCAGTTTTTGCAGCCTGGATCTGCGTTTGTACTACGATTTTGGAATTATCATTTACTTAAATTTTCCTTTTGATAATGCTGCGGCTCATTCTCAGCGTCTCTAGCGACAATGAAGCCGGGTCTCACTGTCAGGTTGAAGTGCAGATCGCACTGCGCTCTAAAGTCGACCAAAGCTTGCCTGAATGCATCGCAGTTAATAGTCGTTTGTATGCTGTCAAATTTCGTACTTTAGCCATAGTCCGTCGATGAAGACCAGAGATACGTTGTTTAATTGAGACATTTCCACACGTCATAACAAAAAAAGTTGAGCTGCGTAATTAAAGAAAAAGACGATAAGGCATCAAAGCGATAACGTTCTATGTAATGAAATTATGCGCATAAATTGACGACAAAGGAGTCAGCTATCGCTGACGCTATTCCATCACGAACTGCCGTTCGTTTTGTGGTAACCACCTCGACCCATACCAGTAGACGTCCGAGCACGCTTTGTATATCGTCCTACCAGACATCACTTGAATGCAAAAATAAAATGGCGAATACAAATTTGAGCATTCAGGTAGCCTACCCAGGACATTACAGCGGAGTGACTTGAATAAGTACTGGGTAGAAGTCATCTACGAGAACGTCGTATAAAGTGGTGTGATTCAAGGGAGTACTGCAGATACGGCAGGATAACAGGTCAATGTGTGTATCTCATAAAATACAGTCTGCACATATACACTTCGGTAGAGGAAATTCCAATAAAATACTTGGTTGTTTAGCCTAGTATGCGGTATTACTTTCAAGATGACTATTGTGTTGATGTGTGGATTCTGTAATGCCAATCGTTACAATCGCCACTTCGTCGAACCCGGAATCCAGAGATTTCAAATCAAGATTAATGGTGAACTGTAACATAAAGTCGTCGTTCGACGGGAGGAGGTGGGAGTTGAGTTGCAAAGCCTCAGACAAACCAACATTAATCATTCAATCGATATGCAGACAAACGACCGAGTTGCAAGCAAGAGTACGATAACACCCACAAGAACTTCCCTGTGATTACCACCATCATATTATTAGATGCCCTTACCACACAGATAACCCAACCAAACGTTTAGTGGTCTCGCAGCTGAACCGGACTGGTCGCCATCTACCTAATCACCTCTCCAAAAGGTTTCACATCCTACGTTTTTTCTTTCCTTAAGCGTTGTTGGTGATTATTTTCATCTAGCTTCGCTGTCTAGCTATATCCTATGTAGTCGGAAAGCACCATAAATCAAAGAAGGATACAAGTACAAAGATGACCGAAGCTGAGAAAGTCAGATTCGCAAAACAGACCATAACAAAACTAACATATCCACGAAATACACGGCAAATGCGATGAAAGAAAAAAAGAATTAGAGAACTTACCAAGGGAAGATCACAGGCAAATAAGTTCGTTTGAGTTGCTCAAACAGGAACCAGAACTGTAGCATATGCCTCTCCAGTGAACCGTTACTCCACACAACCTGTGAAACATCAGCAACGAGGCAACCCAGAAAGTGTTGCAGGAGGTGTTGCCCCAGATCGTGATTCTATAAAATTGATGAGAATACTTTTCGATAGAAAACGGACGGACCGATTGTTGTTGCTCAAATTGAAAGGATGGTAAAAGAACACCAGGTTCCTTTGGAGAAACCCCAAAAGATTTCATAAGCCCGGAAACATTATCCTTATTCTTAGAATGCTCCGACACCACGGAACCCCGAGCAGGTACTTTAGCCATAGATTTCTTCTGATATTCATAAATCCAATGGCCGAAACCAGGTACCAAATTATTAAACATTTGATGGCCTTGAGAGGTTGCATTTGGACCCAGAATTTGATACCAAAGAAGGAATAACTTTATCCCATATTTTCTAATGTACAGATTGTTCTTCTCATTCAACAATTCCTCCAGAACTTCCACTAAACCGAGTTAAGAGGATATAAAAGGTTCTACCGATGCAATTATATTGCCATCTTTGCTGGATAAATTCCGGTAGAAGAATTAAAATATTCTGAAAGATGACAACTTGGCAAAGATAGGAATACCTCAAAGATGAACAGCGCATTCTCCAGATCCCTTACATTCGTAGGATTACCTGAGTACATGGGTTGGCGGTCAATATTTCATGAACAAACTTTTAAACTTTAGTTCTTGCTCTACCGTAAAGAATGCGTCGGTGAAAGTATGGAAAATATACGACCGGTTTTCAACAAAGAAAGTCTGCAAATCTGGCAGAGATAGTTGATCTAATTCAGGTGAGAATGACCAATAAGAAAATATACGCACTGATCAAAATTTTCAGATGCTTGATTCTCTGGAATGTATCTTTGTCGGTCAGGAACTTGCGTTGCGACTTTACAGTGTCTATTTCACTTATTTTATGCCTTCGAAATACTCGGTCCATCTACCCTTGAAGGGAACGATTAGCCAAACAATCAAGTTGAAGGTCATGTTATTCAAAGCAATAGTTTTTCGAAGGTCATGTCAAATTCAGAGATACAGTTATTGCATATG
>JTDE01001348.1:132540-153597 GCA_014338405.1 Paragonimus skrjabini miyazakii | reverse complement strand
TCGATACTTGGTCGTCGTCGATCCGCAAGACGGCGTGACTAGTGTATTCGATCGACGCACGGGAGAACAGCTAGAAGGTGCCGTGCTAGAGACAAGTGGACTCATCCGTCTCCCGTCGGGTGTCCTTGTTGCTCCGTCTTCTTCTGATGGTTCTAAATTTTTGGCTCTGTTTTCTACCGATGGCTCTTCTTTTCTTCTCTACGATCGCTTCTCTGGGCAGCAGCTGTTTGATTTCATGATAGACGTCAATGGTCTGATTCGTCTCTCCAATGGGTCGTATGGTGTTCTGCCTTCATTATCCGGTGATCGATACGTGGTTCACCGGCTGCCTGTTTCCGGATCACAAGCTGTCTTTGATCGTCGTTCTGGTTGCCTTGTCAATGGAGAAATCCTTGGATCGTCTGGGTTTTTTAGATTTCCGGATCGTACTCTCGTGGCTTTGTCAAATTCTTCTGCTGGTCGCTTTCTTTTGTTGAATGTCAGTGCTGAGGATGTTGCCGTTGTATTTGATCGACACACTGGAATGCCATTGCCTGGTGCTGAAGTTCTTTTCAATGAAATCATCAGTATGCCAAACGGTTCCTTGTCAATTGTTCAGTCAAACTACGGTGCTCGGTTTGTTGTCGTTAGCAACTTTACGAAAGGAGTCAACTATATTTTTGATCGTCGTTCAGGTGAACTTCTCGCAGGCGCTCGTCTGCATCCGTCTGGACTAATTGAGCTTGCCGACGGCAATGTCTATGCCACAGCTCATCCTGGTAATTTTCGATATCTAGTAGCTCGTGATCCCACTGGACATCTGGATGCGTTCGATGCCATCAGTGGTGAAAGGCTTCAAGGTGCAAAGGTCCTTCAGGACGGGTTTATTCAACTTGCGGAAGGTGAAATTGTAGCTCCTGGGCGCGTGGAAGGTGCTCGATTTGTCGTCCGTGCAATAACCGATGGAATTGGACAACTGACTGTTTTTGACAGCGTTACTGGACTCGTTGTACCTGACGCGTTTGTCCGTGCAGACGGTCTAATACAATTCGGTAATGGCGTTCTGTTTCCAACCATTGCATCTGCTTTGGAATCAAACCGCTATTTTGTTCTAAAAAACTCCACTACACAAGAAGTTACTGTGTTTGACCTGGTAACAGGGTCTCAAGTCGATGGCATCACTCTAGATGAGACCGGCCAGTATCGACTGCGTGACGGTACAATAATCAACTTGACGTTGGAGGACAAACTCCCAGAAACAGTGAAACCACCCACGGTGTTGGAACCGGACCATGTTACATCAGATCGTGAAAGAATGAACGAGACCGACTTGCGGGTTAGTTTGCTGGCGGTCGTAATGTTTTACCTTCAGCTTCACGTTTCTCCGTTCAGCCTGCTCTCGGCTAGCCTGTTTCCTTGCTTGCATGGTGATCGCTTTGGGAGACTGGTTATCCGACATGCTTGCGAGTCCTTTTATTTTAACCATTGGAATGCACACGTTGCATCCTAGGTCACACTTAATCGCGATTCATTGGTTACACAAAGGCTTATCATGCAACGGTTTTCTTGTTACGCACGTAATTTTTGTCAAACAAGTTTGCACGTTTAAAAAGGTATTTCTACTATCCGTATATCGAGTGCTTAGTGTGTGATCATTCCTACACACTCATAACTGATGTATGTTTGCCTTGACGGCATACAATAGCGGATGCGTTTTGTTTTCAGCAACGACAAACCAATTCGAAGAGGACTGTTATTGGATTGGTAGATATTTACGCCAAACGTCTTTAACATAAAATTGGTCTGTTTATGCTCCTGAACACTGCTGTTTATCATACCACGGTATACAGTGTTAATCAGGCTGAACGACTTTCAACTCGATGGCATGACAAATAAATGTGCAAGTGAAACCTTCTAGTGATGTTTACAATTATGTTTCCACGGTATTTCGATTGTACCACTTTGTCAGTATCTCTAAGACGAATGATTTGTTCGAGTGCTCAGACTAAAAACATAAGCACGTCACCAGCTTCCCTCGGGTTTGTGTCAACGGGATAAAAGGAAATTCAGATCCAGACTTAAATTTTGCTAATAGTTTGTGGATTATTTGTCGAACACTCTCACCTCCAAGGTGAACACAAATTGCTTAATGTTATCGGTTTCCGTATGTAAGTCTTCACAGTGGAACTCGATCATCATAGTTTGATAGCCTAACACCCTGGTTTGTTTCGCTATACTAATGTGTATGGGGTAATGTGAACCAAGTTAACCTAATCTTTAGTTTCCTTTAACTTTCTGGTGTATCTGACCAGCAGTTTTGGCATAGGAACGAAAAACCTCATGGTTTACATACAATTCGACCGGTGTTACGCAGCATACATTGTTTTTATGCTAACGTGCTTGCCTGCCTGCTTGCTTGCTTGCAGATCTGCTTGCATGCTGATCAGTACAACTGACAACTTTGGTCTCATTCAGTTAGTCGTATTGGTCTAACGTGCTCATTTCATTCTGTCGACTTTTCCTTGTTTTGGCCCCCAGCCAGGAACAGGCGTACTTCCACCCGGAAGTAAGTTACATTGATTTGATTGTCAATACACAAACTTAGACTTTAAAATGCAACTATGCACGTTTTACCAACTAGCAGTTTACATGCTTAATGTGAGCCATTGTCTGCTAGGTAATGAACGCCACGTTTTATTGATAAACGGATTGAGAATAACACAGCGTTACAAGCAAGTTGTAATACTCTACGTTTCACTCACCTCGGGTGGCCTTCTTCAAGAGTGTTGTAATCGAAATCACATTAACAAACACGACGCCCAAATTGTTTGACTTCATTCGTACTAAATTTGGTGCGAATATCCTACAACGCCAATTTTATTGTGCCAATCACGATACACCACTTTGAAGATTGGGATTGTGCAATCTAGCTCAAATAATTTTAAAACACTGTAAAATGTAACTTTACGACTGACAAACTGAAACCGTATGAATGCCATTCAGTTGAAACAAAAGTGAAAATTTCTAGCTTCGAAGAAAATAGACAACATCTGAACCGACTGGTTACGTCTAATTTTACGGTCAGTTCATCACTGCTCTGTCAGTCAATCTGAATACTAAATTACTCGGAACAAGAAACAAAAACAGAGTTGGAATCATTAGTTAAATTAATCGATTTTTGAAGTCACTTCTAATTAGATGTAACTGATGTGATCATATGCTACCGTCAGTTAAATAAATGATATGGACAAACCAAGGGACGAAACTCTGTTTCACTCGTGGAGAGGCTAACCAACGAAGTTCGGTACAGTTCCGAACTTCACGATGCATTCGCCACTTAATCTAAGACGTCCGAATTTCTGATACCTTGCTTATTCGATATCACAAACTCCTTCCCATTTATGTGCCAAAATACTTCGTTCTGACACCAAGGGTACCTCGGTAGTCATTCTGTTTGCCTCTCACAACCTATGAATTCTGCATTGATGACCACTTTCCTGTTAGTTAATATGAGATTTAGACCCATAAACAGATCAAATGTTCTACATTCACTTACTGTTGTTAACAATCCCAATTGACCTGAGATTCGTTTTTTCTTTCATGCTTATGTGGATGAAGATATCAGCGCCGTAAGTCACCCTTTATGTGAAGATTTGCACGTATACAAACTAACCGATCATCCATCGATTAATTCATTTGGTAGAAAAAGCAGGCTGTTAATCTCTTTTGTCTTATTCAATCCTATCATTGGCAACAGTGTTTAACTGACATTCGTTTTAAACCCTATACCGTGTACTTTGCTAGAAACCTCCATGCAAGAAAGAGTATATACAGCATAGCAACATCGTTATGGCTGTCACTATGATCCTGATGTTAGGTTTTCGGTTTAAACCTAGTACACGGAATATAAAGCTGGTCTTACGACTTTAGCCGATCGCGTATTGTGCGTAGTTAGATCCGGATAAATACCAAGCAAAAGGTAGCATTTCACTCACCTGAACAGATCGTATGTAATAATGAACGATTAATCGGCCATTGCATGATCATCGTCTTTAGGATGGAGTTCTTCCTTTAGTAGGCTGGTGCACGGTAAGCGAACCATACTAGCACATTTTGCTAGGCGAGGAACTCATACTGTATTAAATAACGATACATCGGTATTACGGATCCACTTCAGTGGGCACCAAAACTGGGTCAGGTAAGCGAATTATTGCAATTAGGTTTTAGACCCATCACTAGTCTCTTGGTTGTTCCGGTCTAATTACACCTTCATCCGTTCGTTGGATGTCTAGAACGCCTACTGCAAACTGGCAAGTTGAAACTCGGTCCAGAATGCGCGCTTCAGTGATGAAATTCCAGCGCCACCACCAGGACCTTAATGTTCGCTCTCAACCGCTTACTGACCACGTTGACTGTTGTGTTCGTTTTCGAGTGCGATCAATAGTGATCCACACAACGGTAGGAAGAAAACGTGGCTCTGCGGGAGTGCGCGTTAAATTGTCGCGCTTACAAGCTGTAACGTCATTCTTATGCGCCTGGACGAATGAGCCGTTGGTCGTTGAAGGTGCGACCAATCAGGACGCAGCTTGAGACCTAACATGAGCGTGAGGCACACAGGCGGCCTTGACGCGCATACAGCGTTGACCAAGAGGATGCGCCACCACACCTCCTTATGCGGTCCACGAAATATCCTCTGAAATGAGCACAATACTCAGCCAGAACCGCTGTTACTCACTAATTTTCTCGCAGAGCATTGACCCTCAAATATGCCTTTTTTCATATTCGTCGTTTAATTTTTGTTTACACTCGAATGTGTTCCGGCCTTATATTTCGATACACAGTTAACTACTCATCCTATAAGGTACACCTGATACTTCGCGGCCAATCGTGAGTACGACTGACCGTCTAAGATAATTATCAAGAGTTGACTACGGTCGTACATCATGTCGAACAAAAAACTAAACTCATAAGCTAGTGGTAGTCCTCGCTGAAGACCTGAGTTTTTAGAAGACAAAATAAGGCAGTGAATATTATATACTTCCGATACTTATCATCATGGCAGTTAAGCAAACGGTAGATAAAAATAGGTATTAATTAGCCACCATGCGGGGATTACTAATGAGTAGTGATCATTACTCACAAGCGAACGTGGTTTTGCGTTCAGATATGATAATTGAGTCGTGCGTATGAGGCCAACGGCGCAGTGGTCACCACAGTTACCTCATGAATGCGTGACCAGATTTCTAACCCCAAGTATGGCAAGGATATACACTACAAACGACAAGAGCGAAACTCGAGGCAACTGCTTCTTTTCGGAAGAGGCTGGCTAGAAAGTCTAGTTGAATGCAAAGGCTGTGATCACATGTAAGTGACGTTGAACTTAAAACGTTTAGAATTGGTATGGTTGCCCAAACCACCGAAACCTACATGTCATGAAGTAAGCCAGGTTGGTAATGGCACTAATAGATTCACAGAACAAATCATCTCAATTCGACACCGATGACTGCCCGAACAGCATGAGAAATAGTACTCATACAATTATCACAACCCGGCTGGTGAGCGGTCAGACACTGAATGTAAAACGTAGTAAGTTGTTTGTTTGGGTGCTCTGCCCCCTAATTGATTTTTTTCCAGTTAAGACAGGACATTTTTAGTAGGTTATGCAACTCGAACAGAGTGGTTAAAATCGCTGTCATGCATTAACTGGTGTAGTTGGTCTCATAATGTCATCTTAGGGTAAATGATGCCTCACCGGAATTGCACCACAGTAAATCGTATACTTTTTCGTCATCCGTGTTTCAGATGACCAACATCAGTGCTTGTGCTTGTGTGGAGGAGCTGCTCAAACAGGTATGTGATTGTAATTTCATTTCAGTTGCCAATTTGAGGCTGCTAACCATTGGTGATATACATATATATATATATACATATAACTGGGTGTGAAAGGCTAGCACCGACTGTTGAGTATTTAACGTGGTGTTTCAAATCCACACTAGGATCCGTTGTCAAGCGAAATGATTATGGAAAAATTACACATAGGTTACCACCTCGTCAGAATTTTGGCTGTCTATTACTTGTTTTCACTGTATTCGTGTGCCTAACGGGGTGTAAAAAGTATTGAGATCGATGTGTATGTTGAAAGCATCGTGAGAAGAGATCGATTCCGTTTTACTAATCCGACCACCTTAGCTCCCGCCAGTTTGACCTCGTGATCGGTGGTTGCGCAGTGTTGCCAAAGGTGTGACTTCTGGTTCGCCCGTCTCAATGCCAAGTGGTGTTTGTGTAAACGTAACTTCAACTGTTTACCAGTTTCACCTACGTTGACTTGGTCACAGTCTTGGCAGGTAATAGAGTATATTACACCCGTCGGTTCATCCGGTTCAGTTGGATCTGTGATTTTGCAAGGCTTATTTCAAAGGCTGTCTGTTGGTCTGTTGACGATTTTGACTGCAGATTTCCCCGTGATGCGTTCAGTTGCTTCTAAGGTTCCGTTTATGTAAGACAAGGAGATGATATGGTCTCTCGTGTGGTTAAAAACAACAGTCGGTCAGGCCTTGATGCACACGTTTATGAATGATCTGGGATAGTTGTTTTACGTGAATAACTTATACACGTGCTCCCTTTCCATTTTCCGTAATTCAGGTGTACTGTAGTGGATGGCTACCCGACGAAATTAGGTTCGCACACAACTTTTCTGTGGGTGGTCGAATGGTTACTATTAAATGACAGAATAATGCCGGTGGTTGTTGGTTTGCGATATACGGTCGTCTGTATGGCTCCATCACATTGTCTCAGTAATAGTACATTCAGGAATGGCAGTGATGAGTTGGTTTTTATTTGCTTAGTGAATTGGGGTTCGGTAATACCTTATTGATTGCCCCACGGAAACCGTCAATCTCTGCACGCTTGATGATAACAAACGTATCATCCAAGTATCTGAGCCACAATGTTGAACGATACTTCTGGAATGCAGTTCTTTCGAGGGATTGCATAACGACTTCAGCAAACGGTCCTGCTAGTGGTGATCCCATTGGTGCTCCGTGTTGTTGTTGTTGTTGTTGAGCTACTATAACTTCAAACTGTAAGTGGGTTTCTGTGCAAAGTTGTGCCAGAGAAGGCTATAAACAGCTTGATGTGTTCTTGCCATTGCACATTACCGCGCAGCTCACCGGCCAGTGCGTTTAACGCCACTTTATTCGGGATGCAAGTGAATAGCGAGTGGACGTCGAACTATACCATTACTTCCTCATCTTCTAAGTTCAAGTCCCGTACCTTGTTGAGGAAGTTGGGTGTACTGTGTATATATGAGGGACTAGTTCCGAGCATCGGTTGAATTAGCCTGCAAAGGAATCTTGCTAGCTTATAGGTTGGAGCTACTCTGGTTGAAACGATAAGTCTCAAAGTTATGTTGCCTTTGTGAATTTTAGGCAGTCCATTTAATCCCGGATTCTCGGTAGGTTTGAGTTCCCTCAAGATTATGTCATTGATGTTATTTTGCTTTTTGAGGGTTAACAGTTTTCTGCTTAGTTTATTCCTTAAGGTTTTTTATTGGATTCTGTTTTCCCTGTAGTTCCGCACAGACGGTTGGATCATTGAGCAAATCTTAAGCTTTTGACACATAGTCACTCTTGTCTAGTGAGGCAATATCGTTACCCTTGTCAGCTCGTAGAAGGACGGTATTTTTATCGTTCAATAACAATTTCAGAGTGGATTTCTTTATAATGCAAAGGATGTCTTTGTGATTTGAGCACACCAGTCACTGCTGCCCTAGCCTGTTGACGGTCGTCATCATCCAATAGATGTCTTTGTAATTCAACTTCTAATGATGCAACGAAGTGAGCAATCGGAGCGTCCTTGACGTTAAAATTAAGGTCATTCAGAAGGACCGCTCTATCGTTATTCGTCAATCGGTGATTGGACCGATCAGTTGTGGAATGTGCTAGGCCATATGCTTATTCAAACTCCGAGTTCGACTTCTTCCCTTTCTTGAGGCGATATATATATATATATATATATATATATGTTTGATAACGGATCCTAGTGTGAATTTGAAATAGCACAATAAATCGTTCACTACTCGGTGTGTGCCCCTTTTTAAATACTTCATATATATATATATATATATATATATATATTCAGTAGTCACGTATAAGTATATGTCTACATGAGCAAATGATTAGATTGGTTGATATCGTGCCAAGGTTTACGAACTTACCGTGGCACGATGTCAAACAATCCAAACATCCGCTCATGTAGACACATACTTATACGGCATTACTCTTCCTACAAGTCACTAGGTCAGAAGGTCCATGCCTGCATCAAATAGAGTATATTTTATACTTGGTTTGTGTCGCTATTTGAATATGGAATTCGCCAGCAAACTTGTCTCAGTCGATGTCCCAACGTGATCCAGTAACACAATTAAACCTCCACAATATCACCATGGCCGAAAACTTAGTGGAACACACGCAAAACGACTGTCCTAGCACCACTAGCTAAAAGTTTCGTCCAAAACAATAAACTTCCCAGGTGGAATAATTTGCACCTAATGGCTCACCAAAAATGAGTAACCCTCAGAAAGCGGGATGGGTGGTGTGGTAGTCAACATCCCACGGTTATCAAGGGGAGCAATCATGAGTCCAAACATCCTTATGCACTGTAGAATCCACGTTTGTGTTGCCAGTCGATCTGTGCTTCGGATACGATACCGGATAAGTCTGTTGAGATCAGCAAGTGCCTATAGAGAGTTATCAGATCATTGGGGGAGGGACTGTTGGTACTGACAATCCAGACGAAGTGGAGGAATAGAGCAAGAAAAAAGAATACACGTATACCACTGAATCACCAAGATAAAGCATCGAACTCCCTGGAGAGAAAAACCTTTCCAAAGTACTCTCGTATGCACACATGCTAACAAGTGGATAATACGGACATTGTAAATGGAAACACAAAACATATCGCCAATAAAATAGCAATCTTAAGCATACAGATATTAAGCCATTTTTGCCTTATTTACAAATAATAATTGATAGCATCCATATTTTCTATAGATGTGTTTTAAATTCTGGTGTTTTATTTTTTGAGTTTGTTCCATTTAAGATCACAGCCTGGAGTTTGCTTAATTGTATTATAACGACACCCCATCAAGCAGTGTCAGTAGAGGGAACAGACAGGTTACGTTGTTACAAAGCTGTGACTGCGAGTGACGCATTACATGCACTAAACCAGAAACGTTGTCTTATTGATCGTTTGATACACATAGTGGACAGTTGTGAAATAGGTTACTCCTCTTTAGATCATAATCTGAACAGAAGTCGTACATGATTTAGATTGTCGTCAAACTTTCAGCCATTTGTGATGTTCGGACCTGAGAGGACATTTTAGTGCGGTCGACGCAAAATGTAGTCGTTGATACGCCTAACCTTCTGACGACCACACAAAAATGTCCTCACACTTCCAAACTACAAAATTACTATCGTCACTTGGACACTGTCAACATACGAACTTGACTCAACAGTCTGGATTCACTTCAGCTTTAAACGGCACTCGATGTGTAAAAGTTGACTATTCGATATCGCTAAGCTCTCACAAGTAATTGTTTTGAATTATCTCTTTTGAGTCATGGGAAAGACGAAATATCAATCAGGACTCGTTTTCTGTGTTTAGCCATCAGGCTATTACAACACAATGATTATTAAACTAACTAACCATTCGAGTGGGTTGTTAAGGCAAGTACTGAAGAGGCTGCAGATTGCTAACAGTTACGTAATGCTTATCCCAAATCATGAGATTGACTACCCGTAGACCAAAGAAGGTTAGGGATATGAGCAAACCTCTGCAGAAGCCAAAGTTGAATAATCGGGTATGCTTAGTCGCGGCAGGGAATAGTGTCCGGAAGTTCACCATATTTACGCGAATTCCGGACCTTCAGTGAAAAACCTGAAAAGCCACTTTCTCGTCTCTCCCTCCCCCGCATAAGAGAGTGAGGACAGTGAATCGGCTTGCAAAAATCATCTTCTGTTGGGTTTCGTGAAAAAGCGTCACACCATCCGAACTGTTTGAATTCGGACGCCGTGCGCGGCCACATCTCCATTCGCACTTTACCGTTCCGGGCCTGTTTGTGTCTCTGCAACGGTAACACACTAAGGTATACCATTCTCATCTTGGCCATACTCGGTACGTCCCAGAACTATGGACCCGATAATAAAGTCCGCAGTCTAGACCAAGGAGCTTGCTGAACGGCCGTGTCCTCTAACCGAATCGGCTGACTGAACGGTCACAACACACCACTGAAACCACAGCCAGATTAGTTGGGAGTGGGTGGGATGGGGGAGATGTTGGCGCGCATTTCCAGTCGAGTCGCTCGGCCCCATCGGCTTAGTGTTTTGACCACCACTGTCCATGATCGATAACACCAGGCTGCTCATACACGCATCTGTAAGCGACTCAGCACTGAACAGATAACGCTAGACTGGGGACAAGAGAATAACCTCGCACAACTTGATCTGAACGAATCGTCATGCTGGAACCAGACCAAACTGCTGGGATGCAAGTAAGAGAACGACATGTCGGTTATCTGCGTACTGAATTGGTTTTTGCTTATGCGGCCTGTGGTTAAAATGTGGAGGTCACCAGGAAGTTTAATACAAGGCACGTGGGCACGCGGTCAGTTACCTGTGAATCAGTTCGAAGGCTGATGAAAAAGTTTGTCGCAATGAGCAGTGTTCATGACTCGCAAAGAACTAGTCGACCGCACACATCAACAGATTATTGTTCTGCCAATGATGTTCTGTAGCCGAAAACAAAGGGTTATTAAACACAGTAAAAGGTGATCCCCAAAAAGCGTCCGTTGGCGCACTCTTCGAAATTCATTGTACACAGGATATTCAAAAGATACAAGTATCAACCATACCAGCAGGCTGGGCTACGGAAGCTTCCGTTGTTGGAAGCGGACAGACGTGAGTCATTTTGCACGTCGTATTTATCAGAAAGGAATGTATATTCGACAGTATTTAACACGAAGCAATATTCCGTCTGAATAGGTTCGTGTAGAAATCTCATTTTTGGTACACTATCCCCATCGGTTTGTTTCAATCCGACGTCAACACAACCAAAGGCTAGTGGTGTGGACGCGTCCCGATGGAATACGGATTATCAGGTCCTTTTTTGACAGAAACGTCACAGGTAAAATCCCCATTCGTTTATCGTTCACAAACTAGGGCATTCCTATTTCCAAATGTTACAGCAGAACGTTGTGCCAGCGATGGAGCAACTGAAAGTGCTTGAATACATTTAGTTTCAAAGAGACTGCGCAGCACCACATTATACACTATGTATACAAAAATATTTTAATGAAACATTTAGACGGCAACGAGTCGGTTACAGTGGTTTAAGGAGGTGATCCCCAAGGTTACCACATATTACTCCACTAGATTTTTCTCTTTGGGGCCTTCTCAAATACAGAATCCATAGGGAACGTCCACGAACGCTGGAGGAACTCGATATAGCTATAATCTTAGAATGCAATGCAATCTCTGAGGCCACTTTGCAACGTGTGCTGTCATCACGCCTAAAGAGAATGCCATTGTGTAAGCAAAATCACGGATAGCACTCTGAGCACCTCTTGTGAATTTATGGTTTATGCACTAATGGTCGATTTGTCAGTAGAACAGCACATCTGTAGCAGTAATTGGCAGTTTCATAGATTTAAATGAAATGCGAAATCTGAGCAATTATACTACGGAATACTATTTAGATAATGTGCCTTTTTATTTCATGCGTAGTGGAATACTACATATTAAGCACTTTAACGCACGACGCATTAACTCGGTATCCACGTATATGCGTTAACCAGACGTAATATGGAAAAAGTCGTTGAGAATGGAGACCGTGTCTATTGCATGGAATATACAAATGATCTCGCATAATGTTATAGACGGCACCGATAAGCGTACAGCAATATTTAATCATTTCTAGCTAATCGAATCAAATGCTACCCACATGTTGCGTGTGGTTCATCTGTAAGGTACAAAAATGGTTACAGTATAGGTAATTGTTTCCTTAAAACGACACACTCTTCCTAGTCGTGGTCCAGCAGTGTGATCTGGTTCTAGCATGACGTTTGGTTCAGTCCAGCTTGTGCACGGCGTTTTTTTTTAGGACAATGAAGGTGTTCAGAAAACAAAACATCTAAATTGGAACATCTTTGAACGAGTTGCTCAGGTTGATCGCGATAACTCAACGGGTTACCCTCATCATGAATAGTGGTCAAATAAGACATGTTGGCAAGAAGTGAAATGACACGGCCACAAAACTGATACATGTCAGGCGACACTTATCGTTTTGGCAGCATGGCTATAAAACGTCAGGTCAGAGTCCACAAAAAACGACATGATATGCTTCAGATTCCACAGGAAAATTGTTAGTTTTAGATCACTCTTTGAATAATTTGAAAGTCTGTGTCCGTCATGACTACAGCATTTTACTACCTACTATTTGGTGAAAAAACTGTCGTGATAGCACAATCCGTCAGGGAAATACCGTACTTTTACTTTGTCCATTGTTACTCACCCATGCATGCTGATTCTCAGTCCAGCGTTGCCTATCCTGATTCGATGGGGTTAGAGACGTGTGTGAGCAATCAGGTCTTATTGATCGTTGACCATGGTGGCTAAGTCGCCGGGGCGATGGGGCCGAACGCGTAGACCCTCCACCCTACCGACAACCAGCAGTGGTTTCAGCGGTGTGTTGTGCCCGTTCTCCCAACCGACCCGATTAGGAGGTTTGCTCGTAAGTTTCGTTTAATAAATCAGCCAGGCCAGGGGCCAGCAGATTGTGGCTCCTGACACAACGACCGACTTCGTTTTTGGTACCAGCGCTTGCACACGCTCCACCGACCTTCACTTCTCACCCTATAAAGTACACTTTTTGTTGCATAAATGGCCAGTGGACGTGCGCTTAAAGATTTGGGGGAGTGAGGTAGATCACGTGCAATACCTTCCAGCGGCATATCAAGTCAGTTGAAGAATGCTGCCGTAACTGAAACCATGCGCGCAGTCAGCAAAACTGCCCACTACAGTCAAAACTAGCCTCTAGTGTATAAAATCGCTTTTGTTGAGTCTCCATCCTCGTTTACTCCGGGTGGTTGATAGTGTCAGCCAGATGATAATGAGGGTTGTTTGCAGTAACACAGCATATGCATTTCATCTTTCGGACAACAGTAAAGTAGAAGATACCCAGTTGTGCGGAATCTGGACTTTGGCTCGACTCGAATCAGCGACAAGAACAGAATGGCTGGACACAGCAAGTGCAACACCAGCTGAGTTACAAAGCCGCACCGGTTACTCAGGAATTTCACATTCGAATTCGGTTACCCACTCATCCCACTGAGCCCCATATGAGCTGTTCACACTTCAGTAACTTCTAAGGTAACTAATCTGCCAAACTATTTAGTTGCAACGCCCTTTTAACGTCTAGTGACAGTATTGGTGGATTCTACCATGAACTGCTTCAGATAACCTGCTGGGATAGTCACTCTTCTAGATCATTTGATAGGACTTATAGGAAACTGGTACGGGTAGGTAACTGAATCTAAATAGGAAATAGTTGTGTTCTCAGCGTGGCTTCGTTGTTCAGCTGGTAGAGGTCTCGTCAAATCTTGATATTCTGTTCCTTTCGCTAGTTTAGGCCCATCCGACGCTTACATCCTTCATCACTGGTTCCCTTCTAAATTAAGAAGCCTGCCAAACTACTTAGCAGTATCAGCAGTGTGGTCTTCTTTATTCCAATCGAGCTAGTTAGGAGAGTGAACAGGTGTCTACCACGTGAGCAGTTGTGGATATTAATTTGTAATACTAAGACGAAAACATAAGATTAAACGTTGGGGCTGGTGGCATATGTATGACTAATGTTCCTGTTCCTATAAACCAGTTACATGTCTGGCGTTGCACCATACTCTCTGGCGATATCTCAAAAGCGTATTGTGAAAAGCGATGTTCATCTCGGTCTCTTCCCAAATGACGTTGTAACCATTACCTGGTCGTTCGTCCAGAAGTGGAACCAGTTACGGCATAACAACTCACACTGTGTTCAGTAGTTCAACTTCAGGTCCAGCTTTATAATGTAAAGTAGCCCAGCGTACATATTCCGTCAGGCAACGGGAACTCACCTCAGAACTCTTGCTTTCTCAACAACTTCAGAAGTTCGGTAAGTCCACGTTTCAATCTCTGGGAATCTAGTGCCTCGGTCGATTATTACATTTTCTTTATCTCGCTGTTCATACTGACTTGCAGTGGTTGAGGCACGTACTCCGCATGCCAGCTGAACGTTCACCGTGCCGGGTGTTGTATACTGAGATCAATAACAGTTGGGTCAAGCCGCATGGTGGTCAAGTAACAACACGATCACGAACCTTAAAGACCCTGACTGTCCCACTAAGCAAACTGGGTGGGTGTCGTCTGCCTGGCTGGGTCCTCGTGATCAACCAACTCGTTAATTAGAAACGCTATCTGAGATGGCAGTGTGCAGCCGTCAATGAAGTACTTGCATTCACACTATTTCTAGTTCCCCTGCTTAGACCTGTCTTATACTTTTTTTTAACCGTTTTAGCAGCGTTTTCTACTTGAATATTCTACGTTGCTGTTGAGGCGATCAGTGGTCTGAGCCACAGTACCTTCTGGAACAGACACAAAACCGTTGCAATGATGATGACAATGTCCATGCTGCATACCTTAGGTTTAGTCTCGTAATTTAGATGTGATGGACTGAAGCTTTCAGTTCCTCATATGTACACTTCTAGCCTCACATTGAAGGCAAATCTGGTCTGCCGTCAAGGGCAGTGCGGTCTACACATATGACCAATGAGTTGACCCTTTTCACCTCATCAACAAAAAAGACTGTAGGTTTCTGTTGGGGAAGGCATAGAAAGACAGATGGAACACTGGGCCTACCGTGCAGTCATACTGCCGTAGTAACTTCAGTAGGTACTGATCCTTTGACACAGTGTTGACGTCTCTAGACCTGTGCCGGGCGTCAATACCGTTAGGTCGTAACCACATTCAATGCCACTCTCGTAACGGAAGTTTGGCTACGCAGATGAGCAACTTGATTGCTTGTATCTGTGTTTCAAACATCAACCACTGATGGTGGTTAACCTTTGTTTATTTTGATAAAATAATGTAATGAAGATCGAAGCAATCAAGACAATGAATTTCAAGGGCATTTTGATGTTAACAGAGCCAGGAGAGGGGAGAAAAATCTACATAGCCTATGCAAAGTTGATCCAAGAACAGAGGGATCCACAAGTATAGCCCTTAGGAGCAGTCGGTTCTCCCTGTCATCTTTCTTTTTTGGGTGTCTAAATCCATTTTTTTAACTTTTACTAAGTACTCTTTTAGAGTACCTCCGTCTAATTTCAAGGTTTTTTTATTCACTGTCTGGATGTCTCTCATCTCCATACTCACGACATAATTCGGCATAATAACAGAGCAGTTAATGTATTTCCTATCGAGACGATCGGGTAATCTGAACACAATTTACATAAGATTACGGTTGAGCGTTTAGAGATTGGTGAACGATGACGCCTAGTGTGAGTTTACTGTGGTTGACACGCTAGTCTCACAAGCACGAGGGTCGGAGTGCAAATTCCGGTTTGCAAAAGAACTTGCACTACTGATGAGCTTTAATAAAACAGAAACTCAAGCTTAATGCTTTTTTATGAAGTGGGCCGGCCGAAAGACTGATCTGGTTACGAGGTATGATCGAATATGACTGACGTTGAATTTGTAATAACGATTGACGGTTATTTGTGGGAGCTTAGATGAAAACAACCAAATATCGCATTTGGGCGACCCAGCCGTTTGTGTAGTCCCCTGATGTCGCGATGACAGGGAACCCTGAACCATGTTCTTTTCGACAGGGAATCATATATGAAAAATTGTGCCTCGGCTGCATCGTGTGTTTGCCACACAATGAGCCAACAACTGCAATGAGACTGTGCGACTAGTCTACACAAAGTAGATATATCGGCTCAGTGTTACACTTGGAACTAAATGTCGTTCCTTTCTCTCCAGGAGTGTTAACAAATTTGACCGCCGCGAAATTTTGACTCTGTCTGTGCGCTTGCAAGCGTAATAGTGGAAAACCGGTTGATACGCTGTGACGGATGATCAAGTAAAGTTATATGGTGAAAAATAAATCGACAGTAGATGATTCGGACTGTGTGTGCGGTGGAGTCAAATGATTGAAAAGCTTCATTCGCTCACGAACATCAGATAATAACCTTTTGTGGTTTGACTCTAAGTTACTCAAAACTAATTAGTCAACTGCACTTATAGGAGAGTAGGAGTGGGGATCATATCTGAAGGACTTATTCGTGACTGAAGGAAAAAGGGTTCGCTTCGCACGTTTTACGTCAGTCAAATTGTGATATTTTCCGTTCCATATTCTCGTTATCAATTCATCTGGATACTAACTCTGTGGTATGTTCTAGTGTACGTTCAAATTTGTAGTCCAAAAATGTGAGCAAAAGATATGGAATAAATTCACTTCATGTTCGATCTTCCAGGAAATCATCATCATCATAGACAGCAATACATCAGTGGTTTTCACTGAGGCTTAACTGCCACATAGTCACGAAGAAAAAACAAACCCTGTATAAGAAGAGAGAAGAAAAGAAGGGGACGGGAAGGGACCTAACTACTAAAGATAGCTTTGTCTATAGTCAAACATTCAACAGCAAGATGCCTATACCTTGCAAACAAACAAAAAATGCCATCACAACGAGATTGGACCTTGAGGCGGTGTAACGGCTTGCACATCTCGATGACCTATTGCGCTAAACTGGACGGTGTGGACACCACAACGATAGTCACTCATGCCAGGCAGCCAATAGGTAGAGGTCTGGCAAACCACAGTCTCCTGGTCTTCAAGGTTGGGGGATGAAGGAAAGTTGGCATCTTTTTCCGGAAAAAGTACCAGTTCTGGCACTTTACCACCCACCCGCTGCCTTGCGGCACAGGCTTTTGAAGCAAAGGATTTGGTTGAGACCCCTAATCGTCCTCTTGTTTAGGTCTGGGCGTCCTGGCCGTATCTCAGCTCACACACAACCATGAATACTCACAATACTTTAAAGAAATGCTTTTTAATTAAAACATAAATGTAGTATTGAAAGCCGATGTACCCCGTATATTGTTAGTACGAATGCTAGTTTTGTATTACGTATATAAAGAAATAAATATTATACTCCTTTACCCATTACCTTCGTTGACGCATGTTGATTCCATCATCATTTATCGTGAAAACTTGAAGTGACCTGACGGTTGCCGAAAGAAGTAAACTTTTAATTAACAAACGATTTAAAAGTAACGCTAACAAGTTCAATCAAAGTAACCAGAACGATAGAAATAACGGATGTAACGCAGGTTTAGTCAGATGAGAATAGAACACTACAAGTCAGCGACAGCCACAATGCACGCTAATAACTGATAGTGACACTAATTATCTTACGGTCAAACAACTTCGTGCTAACTTGTTTGACGTACCTTAGCAGCTATCTTTTAAACGTTAAGTTAGCTGAGGGCGTCTTTAGCTATCACCTTTTGATAGTTGGATATATCAACATTTGTGCTCAGAAGAGACCGAACAACACCAGCGCTGACCAGAATGCAACATACCCGAAGTTAACACGTATGCTCGAGTTGTTTGGCCAAATATATGTGACCGTTCTGCAAGGTCACTGGAGGTATTTCATCAGATCGTTCCATGTTCATCCAATGTGATTGTCCGAAATTAAAATCATTTCGGAAAATCCTGTCTGAGAGCAGCATAGGATAAAGCAACAGAAATTTACTGATGAGTAGTAGGGATGTTGGTTTTCATACAAACTAAACATCACTCACAACTGGTCGCAGCTGTCACATTCCATGTCAAGGATATGTGCTACTAAGAAGCTCAAACGAGAGCGAAACTCGAGTATAGCGCTTCATTTCGAAAGGGCTGACTGGAAAGTCTATGGGAATGCGACTGTTGTGATTAACAGAAAAGTTGCATTGAAAAACGCGCATGAATGAGCTAGCCCGTGATAAGAAACGGATTCAAATGGACTGAAACGAATCAATAATTAGGACTCAGTAGTCAACGTAAAAGACGGAAATAGAAAAAATGAATATGCTATGCATCTGCAAGCTCGGTGAGCGGTACTCATACGCCGTACATGTGTAGTTGCGCACGTATTTGTGAGAATTTATGTGAATGCTTGCAGTTGTGCATATGGTTAAGGTTCACCTGTCACCTATTTCTACGCCAGATACACGAACAGATAGACAATATGTCAATCTTATTAACTTATTCAATGAACTTTATATTCCTCTTCTCGCAGGGTCTCTTGCGTCTTAAAGGAGAAAAAGTGAGTCTACAGTTACAATTTGCAAGAATTAATTTGATTCCTAATAAGAGCGTATGCCAGGCATTTACACAATCATTTTTGCGTTTACACTTAATCATTATCAGTCTCGCCATATCGCGGCAAGACAAGTCTTTTACCATAGTGGCGGGAAGTGGAGGAATTTCATTGATATATCTTGTTCACTACGCATACTGGATCACAGTTTTTACACTCAAATAGATTTTTCGAGCAACCCACTCCAACCCCAGCCAAGTACGTATGCGATTCTGATGTTGAAGAGGCAGGCCACGGAAAACTTGGCAGCCTTTTCGACCTAACGAATGTCTGATGATTCTGTCATCACTCCGCCGCAATAATGTTTGGCAAGCAAATAAGGTTCCCATAAAAAACACGGAACTCGAGTTTCGCACAGGTTTCACATAATCGCTGATTAGACTCCTGGGCGATGAGTAGTGTTCATATCTTTGGATTTCTCAGACTGCTGTGATAGTCATTGGCACGGTAACTGCACACCATACTCGACTAGACCATCATCCTCTTCTACTGTGTAAACTTCCAACGTTGGAGATGAACACACTACTGATTCGAGTATGAGTGAGCATTCTCATAAAATAATGGAAGTTTGGACGGTGCTTTCCATAGGAGCCATTTCAGCGAGATCGACTGTGAATGTACACCAAACGCATCACGACAGATCAATAAGAGCGGTTTTTTAAATTACCACTTATCCCAACAAACACACCATGATAGTCCGACAGGCGTTTGTTGGGCATGAAAATATTTGTTTTCAATATTCTTCCTTTGAAAATTTTGAGCATGAGTGCAATTTCGTGACTTTTATTGCTATGTGCTTGTGGGATTGTATTTTATAAATCGTCCACAATATCAGAAGACCACAGCTGCAGCGGATAACACAGACATTTCTTTGATTCTTTTAACAGGGCGATCCTGGTGAAGTTGGTCCACAGGTAAGTCGAAACAGACTGCATACATTTGCCAAGTATCTATTTTTTTTAACTGCGTTTGATCGAAATTAACAAATATACCACACCGATCATCAATGAGATAAATTCGATTTTCAGTATTAACGCTGGTAGATTTCAGTCTGAACTCTGAGGAGTTCTGTTGGAACAGTCAATCCCCTGGACTGTTTAGTGGATTGCATATGACACAGCTGGGTGGGTTGATAACTGGGTCCAGCTGTGGAATTTCCGAACTCGTGAGTTTGCAGTGTGAGAACACGCCATTTCTGTCCTTGGAACGAGTCCACTTAAAACAACTTCATAATTGTCTACTCCCAACCATATGTTAATCTATCCAAACCCAGTTTAAGAAGTCTCTTGACGATTGTAACACTTCGGTCGGCACTGCAGTAGAATAAGTTACACTAGACCTGCATGGTCGATTTCACCATGGTCCGATCAGCAGTACAAAGTCTGATTCTTGTTTGCTGTCAGTAAAGGAAAATACTAACTGTTTTTCACTCTACTTCTGTCACTACAATTTATACAAAGACAACCATAATAATTCGGTTATTTCGTATACTATTCCAACTTCACTGAACAAATTTTCAACCGTGTGTATAATTTTTCACACGTCCAACCTAGCCATTATTTGTGTCGTTTTGGATTACGAGAGTTGGTTCTATTTGATGTAATGCTTCTTTCCTTGTCAAAACGTTCTATTACGGCTTGACTGCTAGACATGGGTCCCTGCTATGCGGCTTCACCTAATCTACTTACACGGAGTCAAGAAAAACACGACTGCGGGAAAACACGCTGTATTGCCGACTACCAGTTCGACAAATAAATGAAATGCCTGTAAATAGATAACATGAAATATTGGCCAAATATGGCCATTTACTTATTGAATCACTGTCCACTTGTTTAGGCCACTTTACGACCAAATGTCCAAGTATGGCAAATTCCGTAGGCGTTGCGCTCTGACTGGTTCCCCGGGCTAGCGTGTAACCCACGTTTACTTGCACGTATCCTCCTAGCGCGACACCCACGCTCACTTTCACACCTCCTGCTAGTTGGTCCGACGTGACCCCCAGTGCTTTGTTGATGTCCGATTTCGTCAGCCGTCACCGAAGGTTTGATTGGTTTGCAATGATGACTGACCTCATCAGCCGTCACCAATGTCCTGACTAAATTGTTTTGATGAATTTGCCTCCTAACACTTCTTCTACATTCAGCTGCACGCGTAATAAACAGTCCGTTTAAAGTCAAGTTCAGATCTTATCGATCTGAATCGATACTGTCAGTCTTGGAGTGAAGTCCATGCTTGACGGCTGTCGTTCATTAGAAGCCGGATCCGTGACACTTTGAATCACACAAATTGGTTTGCAGGTTTTCGCTCGCTAACAGTCAAGGTGTTTAATTCTGTCCTCTGCATAAGTGTCCCTTTTAAATGAAGGACCGAGTTGCATCGAAACATGGGTTTAGGGTCCATAATTATTACTAACTTAAACGAAAAACAACGAAGGTATAAGGCCAGTAGAGACGAGAACAGAATGAGAAGTGTGCAATATGGTCAAAGAAGAAGGAATCTTTTGACAATACCTCAGAACCTTGGACATTATATCAGAACTGGTGGTAACATCACAGTAACCGATAAAAAAGGGGTGTTGAAGTCAGCGCCTAGCGACTGAAACTTTGCAGAGGATTATAATA
>JTDE01001348.1:111977-128862 GCA_014338405.1 Paragonimus skrjabini miyazakii | reverse complement strand
AGTGCTGTCCGTCAGGGGTGTCCGATTTCTCCCTTCCTGTTCAATTTTGTCATGGACGACATTCTGGAGGGTGCGCTTCAGGAGTCCAGTGAACTTGGTGTTGAGCTTCTTCCTGGCACTAGATTGACCGATCTGGAGTACGCAGACGACATTGTCTTACTTAGCCCCTCTGCCGAAGACATGCAGACCATGCTGAACAGGGTGGGTGACCGGGCTGGTTTGTATGGAATGCGCTTTGCACCTTCAAAGTGCAAAGTGTTGCTTCAAGACTGAAGCACTTCAACTCCTACTTCCTTCATTACAGGTAATCCGCTTGAGAATGTAGACAGTTTCACATACTTGGGTAGCACTATCTCGTCAGCCTGTAATATTGCTGATGAGATATCAGCGAGGATTGCAAAGACACGAGCTGCCTTTGTCAAACTGCGTCATCTGTGGCATCGAAAAGACGTCCAGTTGTCGCTAAAAGGAAGGGTATATAATGCCTGTGTGCGTTCCATTTTGCTTTATGATTCGGAAACGTGGCCTGTTCACAAAGAAGATATTAACAAGCTTGCTGTGTTTGACCATCGTTGTCTCCGCCAATTGGCCCATATTAGGTGGACTGATCGCGTGAGCAATGTGGCCGTTCGGCGGCGCGTATTCCGGAACGCTCGGGATGCGAGATCAATTGGTCAATTAATCACGGTACACAGCTTGCGATGGTTGGGTCACGTACTCCGTTTGCCAGATGATCGTTTTCCGTACCGGGCATTATATACTGAGGCCACCAACATTTGGGTAAAACCGCGTGGTGGCCAAGCAACAACGTGGTCACCTTGACTGCTCCATTGAGCAAAGTGGGTAGGTGTTGCCCGCCTGAATGTGGTCCTCGTGATCACTCAAACCGCTGGTTAGAGACGCTATCCGAGATGGCTAAGTGTCGCAGTCAATGGCGTACCTGTATCCATACCATTTTCGCTTCTTCCTGTTACTCTTCTCTCAATAATTTTCAGCCTTCTTAGTAACGTTTTCTTCTAGGATATTCCACGTCACTGTTGAGGTGAACGGCGGCTCGAGCCACAGTACCTTTTGTTCAGGCTCATGTCTGTTACGATTATGATGATGATGGATTTCTGCTGATTCAGTAGAACTTATGAACAAACGTCGACAGATCCCCCTGACTCCGAATACAACAAAAACCGTCGTGAACTGAAACGTAAACTAAAAAAGAAATTGTTCAAGAACCGTGAGGCTTACATTCTGGAGCCAGCCAAAAAGATGGAGATAGCATTTTTACCGGGGAACAATCGGAAGTCGTGTTCTTTGATGTGTCGTTACACTGACCGTCGACAAGATTTTAGTGAGACTATATGTGAGAAATACGACTCGCGTATTCACTGCCTGTCACGGTGGCTTGACAGATAGGCTGAACACTTTGAAGAATAGTTCAACTGTTCTGAGCCAGTTCATTC
Organism: Paragonimus skrjabini miyazakii; assembly: GCA_014338405.1. Classification (NCBI taxonomy): domain Eukaryota; kingdom Metazoa; phylum Platyhelminthes; class Trematoda; order Plagiorchiida; family Troglotrematidae; genus Paragonimus; species Paragonimus skrjabini miyazakii. The sequence goes on along the minus strand of JTDE01001348.1, from coordinate 127,408 downwards.
TGCTGTGGAAGACGAAGTATGGTTAGTTGGGATATTCCAGGCCACCACCCTCAGTCGGAAACGGAAGTGGCTTTGGAGCTGAAACTAATGAGCTGTAGTAAAGCTGCAAGTCCGGACCTTCTTTCCTTAGCAACTTTCAAATATGTCAGTGACAGACTGTTGTCATCTCTCAGTTTCAGGTGAGAGATTAGAGAGATACCTCACGAATGGCGCTTAACAACGGCCATTCCCGCTTTCAAAAAGGTGCCAGGACATGATGTGACAACCACAGTGATACTAACCTAGTTTCAATCCTGTCCAAGTTGCTTAGAAGTCTCATACTGTAGCAAGTTCCAAAACGCAGAGAGAACCATATATAAGAGAAGAGCAAGCGGGTTTCAGGTATGGTTGCCGGTGTATCGATCACATCTTCACTTTGTGACGAACACTAGAACACCAGCACTCCTGATCTCAGCTAACGGTTATAATATATTTGGACCTGAAGACTACTTGTGCATCGGTTGCCCGACACACTCTCTGAAGCTCCAGTGAAGTATTTCAATTTATTGAAGTCACTATTTGCCTGCTCTGAATGCAAGGTGCTCATTTATGGGCAACTACCTTGAGCGTTCTCTGCTGCGAGTGGCGGTTGACAGAAGTGTCCGATGTGCCCCTACTCCCTCAACTTTTTGATGGACGGTATTTTGGAAAGAGCATTCCGAGGATCTCACAGTAGAACTTCCATCAGATAGTAAGCTGACCGACATTAAGTACGTGAACGATATTGCCTCACTTAGTTGATCTGCAGAGAACACGCAAACCATTCTGAATCGGTTTAATGAAATGCCTGGTCTGCACAGTATGCACTTTGCACCTTCAAAGTGTAGTAGTTACAAGATTGTGTTGCCGCTAACTCTGTCTTTACTATTGCTAGCAAGCTGCTGGAGATTGTTGATTGTCAGCCTGCAGAATTGCTGACGAGATGTCCACGAGGATTGCGAAAGCGCACAATGGTAGCCGCTTGCATATTTAAAGGCTCAAGCTATTTGTGCTAACATTGGTGAGTCTAATTAACACCATGAATACAGCCGGAGTTTGGAGGTAAGTTATATTAATCATTCAAAATCTGCGACGTCTGGCTTATCTGAATTCACATTTCCCGGTCTGTACACGTTAACGGCAACCGGCCCGTTTGCATAATCTGGTCTGAGCAAGTGAAAGCTTGTGTGAAAGTTTGCTCCCTTCGGCAGTTACCTCCATTAAGGAAATCTGGTAGAAAAAACTCAGTACGGGGGTAGTTGAAAATGTAAGTTACTCACTCCGTTTTTTTAAACTTTGGTCGATTGATCTAAAATATGTAATTATCTATTGATTGACCAGTGGTGACCCACTCTCTCACATATTTCTGTGCCTTGGATTCGCAGTCCTTAAATCGGCCAACCCACGAGGGAACTAACACAGACAACCCATAAAGCAGGGAGTCATGCAACGTAAACCAGTCGAACTTATCCGTTGCAGTCACGTTAGTTATTTTCCGATAGTCACTTGTACGTTCGCGTCAAGAAAGTATTTGTCGACTTAGAATTTTGATACACCCGCCATCATCTTGCTATCAGAAGCTTATGACAATAAAACTAACTGTCATACATAGTCACTGCGTGATCACGTAACCTAATTTAAACAGAGAATGCGTACATTTGATGTAAGCATCATAAGTGTATAAAATACCCAATTGGTTATCATGTCGTATTATCATGTTATTATGTTGTAATTACTGACTCATCTGATCCATTCAGGGACCTGAAGGACCACCAGGCACTTGTCCCGCTACGTGCACGCCACCGGCAGTACCACCGACAGTAATCCAGGTGAGCATTAGTGAAAATCAATTTGCATTTTTGACTATTGTGACAAGTAGAGAACACCTAAAAAAAACCTCGTTGCGACTTCAAGTGGCTTAACATAAAAGATCAGTTCAACTCCAAGAAGGTAAACACGCTCGCTTTCAAAATTCTTTCGTCTGACAGGGTATGCAAATCGGTTGCGGGCATGGAAACAGCTGCGATAAGAACTCGACAAATAAGGAGTAGACAACACTTTTAAGATTGCGTAAAAATCAACTTGTCACAGTTATACAGATACCGTTATGTGAGGCTAGCAAATGAAACATTATATTATGTTCTTACCAGTTTCTAACGAGTGATCAGTTAACTTTTCATTTACAGCACTTTTCTAGACGAATGAAATACCGCTCACATTGCGCTCATAATCAAATGACAAACAGGCTAGTTGGTTCCACCCTTAGCTTAAACAATTGTAACCCGCGATTTGCGTTTAGTTGACCGAACAGATGGCGGGGTTGACAAGTTTAGGTCAGTCCATTCAGCGTTCGATTCATCGAGTATACGCAAACTAAATTACTGAGCTTGGCTCATGCTGAAGATTTCCGCTTTTCTTCTATCTAACTGGGTGGTACGGCTTCTCAAGTGAATTGTGTATGTAATGATCGGGGCCATTACTCCCGATTTCCTAGCCAACAGGATTTGTCACTGATGCCTAGTCTGAGAGTAATTTCTCAGTTTGGTTGACGATTACTCTGGCATATGTAGTGGAGTGCAGCCAATCGTGTACGCCATATCTGCATTGGCCAAAGTCGAACCATGAGTAGTGCCGAGACCCGATACGCACAAATCGAAAAGGAATTGCTGGCGATAGTTTTTGCTATGGAAAAATTCAACGATTACACATTTGGGAGAAAAACTACCGTCCAAACCGACCACAAGCCGTTGACAACTATCGTAAAAAAGCCTCTGAACAACGCGCCATGCCGTCTGCAGGCAATGTTGGTACGGTTACAGAAGTACAAATTCGAGATTGGATACACCCCTGGCAAGAACATAGTACTGGCGGACACACTATCGCGAGCCCCACTGGCAACGGAAGAAGGCAACTGCACCGGATATGAACAAGTACACCTAACGCTCGCGGAATCAGACTCGCGGTTACCACGACTAAGGCAGACGTTTGCCGATGACGAAGAGATGGAGAAGCTCGAATAGCAAATCAGAAACGGCTGGCCCGACAACGCACGACAAGTGAGTGAAATCATTCGTCCTTATTTCAAGGTCCGGGATGAGTTGATTACAGAAAACGGTCTTGTTTTCTGTGGAGAACGTTTGGTTATTCCCCGAGCTGCCAGAAAACTCACTATTCAAGAAATACAGCGTTCGCATCTCGGTGTGTGTAGTTGTACGAGACGCGCTAAGGATACCGTATACTGGCCAGGCATGACTAGTCATATTACGGACTTGGTTTCAACCTGTATAGTCTGCAAGCAGTACGGGACTCGACAGCCAAAGGAACCCATGGTGTGCCGCTCAGTCCCCAAGCGAACTTGGCAACACGTAGCGGTTGATCTATTCTCGCATGCAGAAAAGTCATATCTCCTTTCGTGGACTATTTCGGCGATTTTTTTGAAATTGAGAAGTTAAATGCCACATCAGCTGAGGAGACAATTGGCAGATTGAAAGCCCAGTTCGCAAGATATGGCATTCCAGAGTGTGTGAGATCAGATGGTGGTCCACAGTTTTCAGCACAACAGTTTGCGGAGTTTGCCGAAAAATGGCGGCCAAAACACGGAGTCTCCAGTTCACACTACAACCAGTCTAAGGGTAAAGCGGAATCTGCTGTGAAGGAGGCAAAGAAAATAATGAAGAAATGCTTAACAGCCAAAGAAGACGTTTATCTGGCACTGCTAGAACACAGAAACACCCCGTCAGCAGATATAGATTTGAGTCCGGCTCAACGGCTCATGGGAAGAAGAACGAGAACTCGAATACCACTTGTTGGAGATCGTCTAGCCCTACAAACTATCACGTGGGACACCGTAAGAAAACGTTTGAAACAACGAATGGAACGAGAAAGACAAGTGTATAACAAAGGATCTCATGAGCTGCCAAGATTGGACGAAGGGGATACTGTTTGGATTCAGCCGTTTGGTATGGGCTGTGACAGATGGGCCCCAGGGATTGTGGAAGGACGAGATGGTGAGCGTTCTTATGTGGTACGCACAAATCACGGAACATTAAGGAGAAACAGAGTGCACCTACGGAAGCAGGAAACTAGGAACATAGGTTCCGGGGCAGCTGAATCCAGTTCTACTGAAGAGAACGAGTTCGTTCTACGAAACCGGAGAATACCAAAGATTCTTTAAAAAAGAAAGGATGTGGTGGAGTGCAGCCAATCTTGTACGCCATATCTGCACTGGCCAATCAGATTGTTCGACATTGACCTATATCTATAGTATCCATAACAGACTAGATGAGATGTTGTGTGTGGTGTAGTGAATACACTGAACCTGACTTGTTCCACAGCATATACATGTAGAAACGACTTTAAGGAAAGAAGGCAGATAGTAAGAGGTTAACTATCTTCGGCCAGCAGCGTAAAACATTAGAATATATTAGGAGGAGAGTCTAAAGAATTTATCATTCCCAAGCGGATTTCCCGAAAAATATGTTGACAGCCACAGCCAGAAAAGATCGATCAAGACCACTTCGTGGACAGGTCCAAAGAAGAAGGTCTTCCTAAACTTATCTTTCAAAGGTGACCGCATCACATCTGACATAAGCCGGAAGTTACACTCTGCCTTAACGCGCACATATTCTGTGGCTGAATTGCGGTTGCTACTCACAACAGGGTGTTGCGCAGTTTGTTCACAGTCGCGACCCACTGAATTGTTCTATCTCTCATGAGGCCTATCAGTTCACTTGCAGTTGCGGTGAAGTCTGTATCGGCAAGTGCAGAGCGACACCTATGACAAAGAATGACTGAATAAACGCCTAAGTGGTTAGTGCGCACGATGACGCAACAGAGAGTGGTAACAGAACGAATAGATCAAAATCCTACCTCATCGATCGCAAGATACATCATAGAAATAGGTCACTAAGTTAACCCCGCCAATTCATTTGACGTGTTATTGTCACCGGAATCTGAAATTGCTTGCGTTTTCCGAGGAAATATTCAATATCCGCTCTCTGACCTTGGATGTGCATAAACCGTTGACTAAAGCTACCTGTTTGCCTTGAAAGTGATAACAATCTTTCTTTCATGTAAAACCCAATGGACTTTACTGTTGTTGCTATCCGAATGTCCCGGATATATTTTTTAGTGTTTTATAGTCTTGACTGAAAAAAGTAAGTGTTAACACCACACGACATGTCTTCCTTCGTTATTGGAGAAGTGAATCAATGAAACGCAGTGTTTCAAGGAACAGACTTTCCCAGCTGAAGAGTCGTCCCATAGAACATCGATACCGGCAACAGCAGCACCAGCGGCAACAATAACAACAACCGCAACAACAGTACAAATAGTACATTACTTTATGCGTTATTAACAAACGGCAATTCAGTCAATAGATATGGAAGACGGAAAATTATACCACTGAGGTGTATGAACTACTGCAACCTCTCAATCCGGTTCACTAACAGCAAAAGAAGAGATGGTATTGTCACGTTTACTGTTTGCAGTTTCCGAATTCAAAACATCAGACTTCATATAACATGCGAATGACAATTACAGGAACGGTCAATCTTCAGGTTTTACACCAGTCAAGCAGGTGAAATAAATTTGTTCGCAGTATCGTTCAGCTTACGCACTATCGTACCTTACCGAAATGTCTTGTCTGGCAGTTGCGATGCTGACTGTGGCTATTATAACGAATGACTTCATATATGCCCATATACCGCCCCCTATCAAGATAACACATCAGGCGATGACAACATAGTGTGTGAACAAAATCCCAGCATCATCCATAGCAAGACGCATTTTAGAGACAGGTCACGTAACTGACCTGGTCAGATAGTTTGACAAGCTATTGCGTGATCGGAAATCGAGATTGCTTATATTTTCTGAGACAATGCAAATCTCAACAGGCTGTTACAGCTATAAAACAAACAAAACTTGTTAGTGGTCAAAATTCACACTGTCTCACCTGGTTGACAGAGATTATCAGTGGAGTTGGTGGATTCCAACGTGAACTGTTCGGGAAATGCTGCCGAGCCAGTCGATCCCCTGGATCATTTGGTAGATTCCATATGAGACGCTGGAACGGTTGGGTAACCGAGTCCAAATGTGCAACTTCCGAGCTCCAGACGTGACTTCGTAGCTCAGCTGGTGGAACACTTGCCGCGTTTAGACATACTTTTTCTGTCGATGGTTCGAAGCCAGTCAAATTCCAAATTTTTCACAATTGATTCTCATCCAAAGCGATCATCAGATCAACATAGATCGATCGTTCACCGTTATCTACAGGGTTCCACCAAATCAGTCAAAACTCGTTCGCCAACGAATTTTGGCTACTACCGAAGCCACAGCCATCAGATTACGTAACCCAACTTTTGTGGGTACATGATTTTCGTTCAATCGTTCCAACTACCTTGGCTGTCAGGTGACTTACCTGATCGATACGTAGGCAGTTAACGCCCAAATGGCGTTAAGAAACACAAAGATGAGATGTGAATTTTGACCAGTACCAAGCTTCCCATATAACCGTACTTATTTTTATTTTGTTGTTTTTTATAACTTTAACAACTTGATGAGATTTTATCGAAAACATACTTACTACAGTTTTGTTCTACGACAGTGTTAATCCATAATCGCCTCCTGTCCATTTGTATACGTGAACTGTTGATTCAGACGATTACAGTGCGGTGAAGGGGGTATACAAAGACCAATGTTACTTGATTAACTGCTGACTACTAGGTCTTTTAAACCATCCAATACTTGTGGTTTATTGCGCTTTCAAAGTGTGTGATAGAAAAGAAGTCAAGTTTTATGGATAGAAGTGTGCACAAACATAGGTTTACTGTTACCATGACATGCGTAGTCGGTGCATATATCGTGAAGGTTACGGGACGTGTCAATGAGAAGCTCATTGTGAAATTTACCAACAACAGTGAAGGGACAAGAAACAATATAATCAGCGAGTACGGTAAAACAGTCCAGCGGAAATAGATGAATCTTAAATGCCGTGAGGATAGATAACATGGTCTGGTAATGGGAGGCAGACAAGGTCCCACAGTTACGATAAAAATGCGTTGGAGTACAGACAAGGTATACATTGTCAGCAGCTACTCTCGAAAGTGAGATTAGTGATCTATACTTTTCGGCCAGATTCGCAAGCATTAGGCGTCCTATTTTTCAAGTTGGGTATCACTCATATTTGGTCGCAACCTTCGCATTCTGATATACTTTCCAACCAGCCTCTTTCGAAAAGAAGTAGTAGACTTGGGTTTCGCTCTCATTAGATCAGCCTTTTGTGAATAAACCCTACGGAGTGTTTTAGTTTTCTGATCTTTAACTTTAAAAACCAGCCATTCTTTATGGTTAACAGTGAATGGTGCGATTCAGAAATTATGTCCATCGACTTTTCTTCTAAACTGTTTTCGGAAACAGGCTATTTTTTTCTGCGTATAAAGGCCACGTACACATCATTTTGCACCCTGTCGTTGGTTACTTGCTGAGCGGTTAATTCGTTTTCATTTTTGTCATCACTAACCGATATATGCTGTCCCATTTGCAGCACTCAAAACTTGAGTTTTACTAAATTTTAGAATTTGAATAATGCGCTTCTAGGAACTCGTAAATCGAGTGAATTTCATCAGTTGCGTTCTGCTGTCCAACGACAACAACGTTGTTGTTCTCATGCTGGAGGCAACGGGTTGAGACCTCTGCCGTCCATAAATCTCGTCCAGATTTCAACAAAACATTTTACCCGGTCGCCCTCTTCCCGGTTGAAGACATTAAGAATGACTGAACGACTGAGGGCTCTGATAAAACGCAACAGGTGATTGAATGTCGTAATTGCGGAATGTATGTTCCACACAGCCATCTTCTTGAGCCGTGCCTAGCGAGTAGAATATACCAGTATTATTCACAGACATGCTATAGATGCCGTACGAGCTGTCATTCAAACAGTTTGGTTACATGACTTATTCTGTTAATAGCAGTTATCTCAATGGCTAGATAGAAGCACTTACTGTGCGCTCTGATTAGAACCAGACTTCATTCGGATTGTCACCGATGGGAGATGAAAGACCGTTTCTTTATAGTTCGAGAACCAATAGAAAAACTAAGGGAACTAACCGGAAGTAGCATCCATAAAAAGGATTTTCCTAGTTGAGTGGCCCTGCTGTCATATCTAACTAGCCGGCAGAATAGGGGAGCGAGAGAGCTCAGAATTATTGTAAAGGACTGAATGACTGTCATGATATAACTTGATTTTCCGAGTGAATCCCAGGAACGGCCTCGAGACGGCGTGATTCTGAACGAACTTTCAAATTCTCATCCCGACTATTTCTCGGTTTATAGGGTAAATCAGCTGCATAAAACTATCATTTAAATCGGACAACGTCTTAAATGCATAAGTGAATGTTCGATCCTAAAATATTAACCAAAGAGCTATTTGTGATCATTCATAAGTGAAAAAAAAGTAATGTAACATTCCGCGCACATCACAAAATAGTTCCCCGAATAGACAAACATTATGGGCAGCAAGATGACTGTTGCGCTGTACACAGGCCGTAACTCTTAGAGCAACAGAAATGATTCAATTTACACTTAATCACTGCGCCCGCATGGAATACGTAATTTCAGTTCGTTAGCAGTGTTGATATACATGGACCTTATTAAAGCAACTAAACAGGCGCTTATGGCTGTGGGAGCTCTCCGGTATTTCAGGCGACGGCCGGCAGTCTGTGGGCAAAGGTTAACCATGTTGGAACAACCAGCGATGAACAAGGAGAAGCGAAACAACAGCCAATGGGAAACAAGGACGTTAAAAGTGAAGGTCACGTCAGGACAGTGTGAATTTGTATTAAAAGGACACTTGTGGCAAACGATTGGTTGGTCTCATAATTTAGGCTTCCGGTCAAGGAGGATGCGGGGTAACAAGGCATATTATCCGTGAGTAACAGGAAATCCCGAACACAGCAAATGCTCTTTGTCAGCTCAGCTACTCAAAAGTATCACTTTTCAGACTTCTTTAAATGGGGATGCGACAGCTGCGATTAATTGTGGGTGATGTTCAACTTGAAATTAACCAAATCCCCGACTACTCATTAGTAAACTTCTTTAAATTAACAAATCTGCCAGACTACTTATGAGTAAAACAATTACAACGCTCAAAATTAGTGCCGATGGGCTACTTGGAGATAATGTTGGGCAGACGGTCTCCTGGATCACATGGTCAAGTCTACATGAAACAAAGAGACTGGTGGGTTACTGAATTCAAATGCGAAAATGTCTGATTTTGTGGTATGGCTTCGTGACCCAGGTAGTGAGACGGTTGCGGCATCTGAGCCTTCTGTTCCTGTCATTGGTTTGAGTCCAAGCGAAGGCCAGATTTTCACAATTGAGTCTCCTCTAACTATCGGCGAGTAGTCGAAAGGTTCAGATAGAAGTTGGAAGTCGACTTGTACATATATCTTGCAATGACCTTGTCTTTTTCTCTAGTTCAAGAATTACTGCTTTCTGAACCTGTTTCCCCAGCAAATACTTTACTTTACGTCTGTTCTCTAAAATAAAGAAAATATGATAACATAACGTTCACAGTGTGGCAAACGAACTGTTTTTCGCGATTGTTCGTGAAAGTAATTGCGTCGCATTTGTATCAGAGTCTGACATTTAGAAAAATTGCGTAAAGTGTGAGCTCCTAATGTCGTGCAAATCAACGCTATCTACCGATCAGAAAAGTGCTTGAACCATGACTGCATGCCACCTATGTAATGGTGGTGGGCTAGAATTGTTCCATGGTTTGGAATTGACATTTCTGATAGCATGGAATTTGGCTGTACGTGTGAGGTTCGATTGTGGCAGCTGTGGCCAAAATTCAGCACCTTCTTCTTCTTCTCATGCGATTGACCTTTATTTGGTAGATTGAACAAAATCCTTTGGCCACATTGTAGGAATTACCACTAGGTATGCCAGTATGGAGCAACTGAATGCCTTGATCGTTGCCGTGGCTAAATGACGTTCACATGTTCATTCCGATAAATGTCTGATTCTGCATCAGAGTAAAACAGGCTGTTTGTAGATACAAGCACTTTGTTGGGGTGTGACCTGATTGTTCACGTTGTTTGATGGCAAGAATGCTCTTGCCCTTCTGTTGAGGGCAAACAAATGTATAATACACTTTATCGCACGATATAATATTTTTTCTCTCTGTATGTCTCTCAAGGTTTTCATGGAAATGATAAATGCAGCCATTCCTTAGGTCCCTGTTGTTTATTATAATGACTCTGTCAGTCGAAAAATGTACACCAATTCTGCCCATCATGGGTGGATTAAAGCAACTTATGTTTCTGTGTTAGCTTCTGATACATCTATCTGCACCACAGAGAGTATGCATATAAAAAGGATTGTTCGAGTTGGGTTCTAGCATCTTTTTTAACCCAACTGAAACTGTTCACTTTATCTGTCGATTCCAGTTTTTGATTAACCAAGATTTTATCCGTTTACTGACTACAATAGGCACATTCATCGACAGAAGATCTCAGCAGTTCATTTTCCAGTTGGTGTTAGTTGTAGACGGTAGACTCAATAGCGGTCCTATATTCGCGATATGGCATCACTGAACCGATCTATAGAGTTCAGTGAGCGATACCTAAGTAACTTCGTTACGACATTCAGTCATTTAACAAAGGCAAAACTAAAGTCTTTTGCAATGAGACACAATAAGCAGTGACAACATGTTCCGTCTAAGAAAACTGAGATATCCGGTTAAGTGCAGAAAACTGAAGGGGTTACGTAAAGTATGTTTACGAAGAACCCTTCTAGCCGGTTCCAGCGATCTGACTAAAGAATTGCATGGCTGATTCTATATATCCAACATCTGTCAAAGTAGTGTCTCAAATTTGTGATTTGTGGATTGGTCGTAAGAAGAAAGGACGCAAGCTTGGTGCTCTGTCGGATAAAACGTATGCTTCATGTGAAATGCAGACCTTGAAAAACCACGCACCACGCACTACGCATGTTTGGAGTTTCTAGTTTACGCCGTTCTCATTACTTATTTGGGCTACTTCACTTAGAAAAGCTTCCATTTGACGAATCTGCCCTACAAACATCATGAGTTTTGATGGCCACCGCATTCCATACAACAAAACTCTAATAACCGTTGTGACCAAAACGCACTGCCTCAATCTGAGCAGGCAGAGTTCACATTAGAAAGACCACACATCAAATTAACTTCTGTATTATGTACGTAAACGATGTTCTACAAGTGCACACGATAAATTGAAGTAACCGGTAGGACTGTTACTAGTGTTCCACCTGACCAGTTCAAAAGTTCCCAATCTAACGATTGTGCTTGTACTTTCAAACTGTTTCAATCCCTCTTTGATACAGGGACCGCCAGGTGAACGTGGCCCACCCGGTGTGTGTACAATCGAGCAGTGCCGCGAAGCTTCCATTCCAGGACCACCCGGGCCACCAGGAGAGAAGGCAAGTTAAAGTGCCTATACATTCGAAATGTTAATAAAAATTTGTCACATTTTCTATTTCACATAATTATTTGTTAACTAGAGATCCGGAACTCCATCCATGTAGTCAAAGTCAACTCATTTTTGAATATGATTCACGCATGAATGTTTGTGTGGATGCATGCTCGTGTTTGAACCCAGTCACATTCATTTAATTCAATGACATAGTTAATGGTCGAGGGAGATTCACCCCACTTGCCAGATTTTTAGTTGGAGTAATAGCAAATTAAATACCGTGAATAGATTCGCAATTTAATAACAGTAATAACAATAATGATATTAATTGAATCGTCGGAATCAGTGAAGATTCAATGGCTCGTGGAAACATACAAACTCTGCGTTCATCTGATTGTATGCTGGACGGTACTATAATGTAAAAATATACGTGTAAATATGTATATGAAGAACACAAGAATATAGTGTGTCCTAAAACAAGATGAAGTCATGAAATAAAAGTCACAGTACTATTCTAACTAGCATTATAGTTAAGCGTACTTGAAGAAATACACATTTGTGAGTACTGGTATTGGGGTCGTACACTACTTTAAAGCTGTCGAAGCTGTCGCATTGATTGGCGACTTATAATAGCTCTATAGATGTATATGGCAGACCTGCGTTTAAAGTAACCTACTGATAATGCAGTCATGATTGGTTAAAACGGAGTGTTCAGGATTGAAAACCTTGAACTTTGTTGGAAAACGCATGCAATATGGACTATTCAATTCGTAGGACAAAAGTGAACACAAATCGACGGATACCATCCTAATTGTATACATCTGTGTACATTTAAAAAGCGTTCATTCTTCCATTTCCAACTTCTGTCAGATGGAAGTTTACTGCTGCAGTGCTAAAAAAGGATGAGTCTAACATAATTGACATACCTACTAGACTACCAGTTCTTCATTGATAAGACTGCCTAACTGTTTCAAGCGAACTGTATACGCAGGACCGGCTGTTACCGAGATAATGTCCACAATTAATGTGGGAATAACAACAGCAACAGTAGTGATATTGTTGGTGCACCCCAAGAATCTAGGCGCAGTAGACTGTAAGAACAAACTTACAGTATTTGTGACGTCAGTTACATGAGACAGCAAGAGGTACATGAAATTACGTTTCGTCGAACGCTAAAGTCACACTTGGTCAACGTCACAAAAGGTACACCAGATTAGACCACTGAAAACAACCTTTCATCACCCTTCACTCATTATTAGAAAACGACAGTATGATTTGACCTACCTCAGGTTATTCAGGGGATTTACATTCCTATAAGGAACGATACCAACACGTGTCTATCAGTTCCAAGTACAGTAAACCCTGTTTGTCATGTGGCTAAAACGAGTCAGTGTCAATGTACTCAAACGCTCCTGTTCAGCTAATTCAGCCTTATCTCCGGTTGGTGACCATCTGATTCGGTCAATCACAATACTAACCTCATTAAGATGAACGCCACTTGGTCCTTGCACTCTGTCACCTTAGGATTACAACAATCTTACTGAAGGTGACTAAAGGCTGTTGAAAGCTGGATCGCTAAGACGGTCTACAGTGCGCATCAATCACATGCAGTCGGAGCGTTTGGGCTAAGGTTTACCTCATCATTGCTATCAAGCGAAAATAAAACTCAAGTCTGGTGCGGATTATGAAAGGTGCCATGGCAAAAATATCTCTGAATGCAAAACCCGTGAATAAGTCATGATTATTGACTGCTTATCAGTTATAATAATAACAGTATTTTGTTTCGTGTATACTTCTTGTTTTGTCCCACATGGACAATTTAAAAGAGATGAAAAATATGTGGCATGCACATTACATGAAACATTAGCTGTAACTTGAAATCCTCTAAATTTGTGACGGAAACGAAGGTCAGAACACCACTGCGTGCATCAAAACGGTCACTTGCAAATGATGTTTAAGTCATTATATTGTGAAGGATCTACAGTGCAACTTGTTCCCATGTTTTAACGTCGTCAAGTTAATTACGAGGTATTTGGAGCGGGTTGGAATATCGCCGACAATGATGCACTACGTCTGGATACCCGGTAACCAGCACACGCAGACGATTGCCAGTTTCTAATTTTTAGGTAAACTACTCAAATATTTTATATGATTAACACTGTTGTCGACATTCACTGTTCTTAATTCCTTCATTTGTAGGGGGAACGAGGTTTACCTGGGGAGTGTGATTTGTATGATGAAAAAAACAGACAAACAATCAACCAACTGGTACGCGACTATTTGGCCCAACCAGTAAGTTCGAGCTAAGACAGTTTTATTCATATTTCTAGTCAAAATTCACCAATTTCCTTTGAAAAATCTCAACTTATCTGTATGCGTGATAATCTATTGAAAGCCAATAAAACCAACCAATATGAACTTTAACAGTCTAATCAGTGTGATTCACTTCTGTTGTGGACGTATAGTTATTTTAGGTAACAATAACCACGAGTACCACGTATAAGCACATGAACGATTGCGCATTGGCACTCAACTTACCCTCTACTTTGCATTCCCAACGTTGTCTAGTCTCTGCTTTACGAATTGTGACTGGAGTTTCATACGTCCTACTCTCCACACCACTTACAGCGAAGTTCTTTGAGTATTGTTCACACACCACAGGCTTTGTCACTTGATCATTCTGGTTAAACTGTACGCAGGTTCTTCCGTAACAAACGTTAGTTTTCATTAAAAAGTCCTTCATTCTACGCAATTAGCCTGATAATTCATTTTTTTATATCTAGGTTAGTTGGTATCTGTCAGCTTCCCATGAGTTATTTAACCTGTGCATCAGGTTGAGTTTAATCCTTGACGAAAACTGACTCCCCCCAAAAAATAGTTGGACAGACGTTAGGTCGTCGTGAGTAATTCAAATAATCCCACTCCACATTCCTGCTGTGTTTTCGTTCACCTTTTGTCTATGACTGGTGATAATTTCCTCTACTTGACAACTTCGGTAAGGCTGTTTGGGCACGAGGGCTTTTCTCTCTACCAATTAGCTCCTTATGCGTACTGATTTGTTTTCCACACGTATCTCTTTCATGAACCATCTTTTAGGATTATTTATCAACGATCGTGCTGGCTGCCTGGATAGTGGGTACTCGTTTTTTTAGTCCAACCGATATGATCCCGGTACATTTACTTCTGAGGAAGTTGAGTCCTAGACTCAAAATGAGCAATCATATCTGCAACGACACTTAAATAGGCTTGCCTACACACACAGAACAGTCTTGCAATACTTTAATTCTCATTCGCAGACCAACATTCCACAATTAGTTTCATGCTCGCTTCGAAGTATCAAGTGAGGTTGACATGTTGTAACTAGACTTCAAGCTGAAAACGGAGCACTGTTTCAGGATAAAATAAACGGATACTGAAGTGAATAGAGTCTACTCAGACCAATTAAGCTTGTTTTCCTCCACTGAAAATCAAGTCTGAATTTTTCTACGGAAGAAAATGCCGCTTGTCATCCTGTTTAAAGGAATCCCTTCGCATAAATACAGTCTGCGGAAAAAATTCACTTGAATGAACGATATGTTGCTTTCCATAGAAATATACTTACAACTTTGAATGACTATAGTATAAGCATGATATTCGCATACTCTATTGTGCCTGACGTAGTTGCTGCAGCATAAACAACCATTCAGTCTAAGACAATCAGCATCGCAAATCAGAAGCATCCCCGTTAAAAGTTGCCGAATGTAGGACGGCAGGTTTTTTATTGCAACTGATAGATGCTTAGAAAACTCTGTTAATGCTAGCAATCGAACATTACTCACAAGCGAAAGTGGTTGAGCGTTCACATATGATAATTCGGTCGTGCCCAACGTGAGGTCAATGAAGCAGTGGTAAACACAGTTGCCTCATGAACAGCATGTCCGTGGTTCAAGTCCCGGCTGCAGTGGCGATGAGATGCACTAC